>MU224298.1:1790410-1800707 GCA_018584345.1 Thuja plicata
ATATATATATATATATATATATATATATATATATATATATATATTGAGTTTATTAAGACTTTTCTTTTTAAGTTTTACTAAACATAGGTTGTCTGACCATTTAGCGACTTCTCTGTTCGACGCTTCTAGAAAAATAGTAAATTAGGGGAAAAATATTATGAAAAATATCTATGAAATAGGTATTTATGTTACCTTTCTATCAAATAAATAATAAATGAATTTTGATATATAGAGATAGAGTTAGAGCGATCCAAGTGAACCTATGTCCAAATTATAATTAATGTCACTTCAAAACTCAATAAACTATTAAATATTAAACCAAATTGAATGAAACCAAATGGATTCTCTAGATATTTGTGTTACAAACCTAAATTCAAAATAATTACGTTCTTATCAGTTTTATAAAAAAAGTTGTGTTGATCAAAGTGAGTGCCACTCCTGAAAAATCCTGATTTTTCACAAAGTAATTTTTAAAGGAGAAGGAAAAATTGATTCAAATAAATTCCAATTTTTTTAAATATATATATTTATAAACTAGAAACAAAATGCTAAAAGTCACTAGTTTACATCATCTTCAAATTCTTAATGGTTTTATGATAATAGATGTCCGAAAGAGAAGTTTTTCTCAGAATGTTCATTTCAGTGTCAAAGTTGGCCAAAAAGTGGGACACAGTTTTGTGGGATCACCCTATAACCACACCATAATATTTGTAAATCTCCCAGCACAATATAAACAACATAATACCAACAATCTCTCTAAATTATCCTATGCATTCTTCACTGCAGATGACTTCAAATCTAGACCTTGATATAAAATTGCCTTAATAAGTGTATACATCTTATCAATAGGTGTGTCATCTTCATCATTTGTGATCTCAAGCACTAGCTCAGCTAAAATATCTCTAGCTTGCCCTAATACTCGCGTCTTCTTCTTCTTTGATTTCACCTTGTTTCTTACAGCCTATAATCTTAATTGTTCTCGTAGTTTCTTCAATTCCTTAGGTTTCAGTTTAGATATATCAACCTTTGTGATCGACAATTCTTCTTCATCAAGTTCTTCTTCTTCTTCAATAGTCATCGGTTTAAGTCCCTTACTTGCAGTTGTAACTTCAAGACTTTATTTTCTTGTAGTCTCAAGTTATTCTTCCATCTTTTCTGAGTCTCTTCCTGCTTACTCTTTTTAGCTTTCTCTTCTTCTTTGTCATAAATCATCTCCTCTTTATGTTCTATAGGCAACGATGAATCATTTTTGTCTATTGTGTCTACAATTTCAATCTCATCACCATCGGTTTGTGATAGATTGATGTTTTGAATTTCACTGTCCTTCACCAAGTTAGCAATATCAGGAACAATATTCCCAATTAACTATTGCTTTGGTGCCTTGATCTCCTAGCTTCTTCTTTGTTGGAATTTGGTTGATTGTGGCTAGGCTCCTTTCTATATGACATATATGAAGGTGAAATCAACCCCTATAGAGGTGGGGTCTGTAACAATATTGTGAGAATGACACATTCTACTCCTTTTTTGTCTTTCTTATTCGTTATTGAGGTGGGGGATCTTCTATTGAGGTGGGGATCTACTTGTAGAAGGAGAACGATAGTCAATCTATGTGGTACTCTCTCAACTGCAATTTCTTGGATATAAGGATGATGTTTGTTTGGTTCATCCTTCTACTTGTCTTCTTCCCTACTACCCTTATTAAGATGGGATCTTCTTTTATTGAGGTGGAGAGGAGTGTTGCAGTTGTGAAGTCACTATGTTGTTGGGATTTCTTGCTAGTAGCAATTGGATGGCTCTCGCTGCCCACTTTAGATTCATTTTTAAGGTTTTTGGAACCTTGGAAAAACCAGTCCTCTTCTTACACCTAGCTTCCTAGGAGGTTTTGTAGTTGGATGGTTTGGCTACCATCCTTAATCTATCTTTTCAGATAGTTAGTTTCTGAAAGTGAAGGTTATGGGTCCCTTATTAAAACCCATGAAGGTTTTGGGTGCCTTATTAAAACTCTCATTTTTGTTCATATTGATGTATTTTGTTTTGTTGGGCTTAATGTTTAATTTTTCTATGTAAAAAGAATCATGCTTATCTAAAAAAACACTAATATAATTTTGATTGCTTTTCATATTATCCTCTTCAAATTATTTGTCCTCTTAATTTTTAATTTTAAGAGGTGCATTCATTTTCATATTTAGATAAGCATCAATATCTACTCTAAACATGAATCCATAACTCTAAATAGTACTAATTCTCTTGAAGAAGGAAAGAACAAAATTGTTGAAGAAACATTATTTTCATTAGATGTTTAGAATGTATTTGTTTATATAATTTAAATATACAGTTGTAGCTTGTTAAAAGTTTATATATAATTATAGTAAGACTTTGAAAACAAAAATCACTTTTTCAATTGTACGAGGGGATGTCAAATGTTCCAAATAGTTCTAAAAGTTGTTTAAATTTAATTGTAACTTTTGTTTCAAATATCATTGTATACGATAGTGCTGTTTCAATTAGCTGCTTAGATAGATGAGTTTTTTCCCTATCAATGTAGCTTTTACTGCACAGCCCAGTGTTACAACTTTTGTTTTAGATGAGTTCCTTACTTTTATAAAGAAAAATTACTGCTATTATTTTTCTTATGACAAACTTTCTTCCATAAAAGAAAAAAAAAAGTAGTTTATATATAATGAGGCCAATTGACAACCATCCAAACTACATTGAAAATGAATGAAACTTCCCAGATTTTGTTGAATTTCGTCGACAGATTCGGTCGCACCATGCCTGTTCTACCCTTGAAAAAAGAGAATCTATTTGTCCACTGGATTCTGTGAATATAATATATGTACAATAGGGGTAATGCATGCCTAGTGCTGAATGGAATAAAACTGAAATAAAAAATGTTGAAAAGGCGCAATTTTGGAGGAAACATGAGATCATCAGGAATTATACTGATTGGTTTGAATTAATATGGTGGACCAGCATTGAGACCCTTCACATCATCGTAATGTTATGGGTTAATGTGGCCGCGGTGGAGATATTGAATGAGACAACTAAGAACTAGGAGTGGAATGCAACTATCATAATAAATGCAAACAACTACGAAACATGTTAGTATAAAATCTCTAAATGCATAAACAATTTCTAGACACAAACTAGCATAATAACTCCAATGAAAATGATAGGTGATTAACTATTAGCAAGGCTCCTATTTATAGGATTTTGGAGGGCTTATGTGAGGTGGATCACTTGTGGCATCCACATAGGTGTCACATGAAGGGCACATAAGCCATGCAAGAGTCCAAGTTTGCTCACACATGTGTGAGCAACTTGAGATAGGATGGGTTAATGTCTACTTCAAGTACACTTGTAAGACATCTTATCATAGATGTGTAAGATACAGTCATAGATTTTGTCCAATGAACACTTTTAGAAAGTGTAAGAGGTTTTCATCAAGGTTGTAAGAAACCTTGTTTAGGATTTTTTATAAATTTTAGAAAATATAATTTTTGGAAATTTGGTCACACATGTGTGAGAAAATAATTAGGACTAATGGGTGTAGGAGTCATGAAATTAGCTAAATTAACCTTAGTTAATTAGTACTTGTAGATTTATTTGTTGAGAGTGATGTGATGTAGGATAGGATCTAGGTCTAAATTTAGGTTTAACCTTAGAAATTAAATTTTGATTAATCATGGTTTAGAAGAATATTAGCATGTGAGGGGAATAAATAAATTGAAAAAAAAAAGTTAAAGGGGATTTTATGGAGAGAAGCTATTAAAGAGAATTTAACACACTTAACATGGAGGTATTTAAATTAAATTTAAATACTATAGGAAAAGAAAAAAAATTAAATTAAATAGATAGGAGAATATAACAAGTATAATTAATTAATCATAATGTTAAAGGGATGATTTTAGGCATCTACACCTTTGACAAGATGTTTTGATGTTGTCATATGTGAAGTGGTGGCTAGGGTTTTTTGGAAGAACAGTGTCAATCTCTTCAGTGCCTAGTGTTGGTCATGAGTCTCTTGTACCCCACAATTTTTAGACGATAGTATCTTCTTTTTGGATTTCCTTGCATCTTTCCTTTTCTAGCCTATGTTTGAGTTGGAGTTGGATCATTCCTTTATTTTTGGTGCCTTTTGTGCTAGCATTTTATGGTCTTGGGGGTTGTGGGGTTTCTCATGGCCACTTTGTTGTTTGCTTATTTTGGGGTGGACATTGATTATGGCCCTGATACTTCTTTATGCTTCTTATGTTATGGCATTTCATTCATTGCCAACTTTCTACCTTACACACAAAGGTTTATGTTGTGGTTATGTGCTTGTGGTATAAGTCACAATTAAGGGTTTTTGTCTTCTTGTTCTCAAGCCCTAGTGTTGTTAGATTTTTGGCGACCCTTCCCTTTGGTTTTTCCTTTCAATATTTTTATTTAGATACCATAGTTTGGGTTTCTTTATGTTCCCAATGTATCAAACCATGCTTTTGTTGGGGGTTTTAATGGTAGTGGTAGTTTTGTTGAATGTAGTTGTGGTTTGTTGGTGTGTTGTTTCCTTGTTGGGATTAATAGTGTTTTAGATAGTTTTACTGTTGGAAATAATTAGGTACTATGAGCGGGGTCAATCAATAAAAAATATATTGAACTAATTCAACCACTACTCTAACTAACTGCTGAAAAAAAATCCAAACTATAAAACAAGTAATTGATCCAAATGCATAAAAGAAAGTGGTAACATGCATCCATAGATGTTACAAACATAACACTTATATTTTTCAAAAGGAAACCCTTGTAAGAGGGAAACAACCACGGTGGGGATGATACTCACAAGCCCAATAACTTCACTATATGAGTGTTCCCTATTAGGAGGTACAAATACCCTTTCTAAGGGTTCACCCAGTTAAGAGTCACTAGTACACTGTTAGGAGTACAATAAGATCAGCTATGACCTACCTCACTAGAGGATTTTAAACCTCAATAAAGAAGTCACCCTGTTAAAGGATTTACAAAAACAAATTGTCAGAGTTCACCCGGTTAAGGGATTTTTCTTGTTGTAACTATTAGGAAACAACAAGATCAGTGATCTAGATGTACCACTAATTTCTTGTCAGGTCCTATAAGCTCTCTATACTTTGTAACTGCTCTCTTCTCTCTGATCTCTTATTGCAACCTCAACTTGAAATCATAAAACCCTAATCACACAAAATAACTCTTCAACAACAGAAACAACTCTTCTTCAATATGAGCAGTACCTATATATAAATAAATTGCACCGACCTAAAAATGATCTTCGAATTGTTTTCCTGCGATAGCACCATGTGTCAAAATGATAATCTTGATGAAAGAAATAATTTACTCAATCAGTTATTTATCGACTGGTTGATCAAGAACATAAGATTTATGCCTATCTTAGCGTCTGTGACACTCAAAACTCTATCACCGCTCAACCAAATGTGTTGTGGTCGAAACCACATTGCAATATAAAATGGTTGAAACTAAATCTATGACCGCTCCTCATAATTACATTTGTACCATGATTTCCACCAAAGTAATGTTTGCACAATCTACCGATCTTCTAGACTTAATCAATTTTTTAGTGTCACCCCCTTATCCACTGTATCTTCACTTTACCTATAGTATATTATGACTTATACTCACTTATTAGTACTATACTGACTTAGTTGACATCAATGACAACCAAATAAATAACTCCTTATAACCACACCATAATATTCAACAATCTCCCAACACAATATCAACAACACAATACCAACAATCTCTCTAAATTATCTTATGCATTCCTCACTGCATATGACTTCAAATCTAGACTTTGATCTAAAATTGCCTTAATAAGTGTATCCATCTTATCAATATGTGTGTCATCTTCATCATATGTGATCTCAGGCACTAGCTCAGCTAAAATATCTCTAGCATTCCCTAATACTCGTGTCTTCTTCTTCTTCTTCTTTGATTTCACCTTATTTCTTACAACCTGTAATCTTAATTGTTCTCACAGTTTCATTAATTCCTTAGGTTTTAGTTTAGATATATCTACCTTTGTGATCGACAATTCTTCTTCGTCAAGTTCTTGTTCTTCAATAGTCATCAGTTTAAGTACCTTACTTGAACTTGTAACTTCAAGACTTAATTTTTTGCTAGTCTCAAGTTATTCGTCCATCTTTTCTGAGTCTCTTCCTGCTTACTCTTCAACTTTCTCTTCTTCTTTCTCATAAATCATCTCCTCTTTATGTTCCATAGGCAATGATGAATCTTTTTTGTCTGTTGTGTCTACAATTTCAATCTCATCACCATCGGTTTGGGATAGATTGATGTTTTGAAGTTCACTGTCCTTCACCAAGTTAGCAATATTAGGAACAATGTTCCCAATTAACTGATGTTTTGGTGCCTTGATCTCCTAGCTTCTTCTTTGTTGGAGTTTGGTTGATTTTGGCTAGGCTCCTTCCTATATGACTTCGATGAAGGTGTAATCAACCCCTATAGAGGTGGGGTCTCTAATGGCGTCAATGTTGTGAGAATGACATATTCTACTCCTTTATTCTCTTTCTTATTCATTATTGAGGTTGGGATCTACTTGTAGAAGGAGAACGATAGTCATTATATGTGGTACTCTCTCAACTGCAATTTCTTGGATATAAGGATGATGTTTGTTTGGTTTGTCCTTTTTCTTGTCTTCTTCCCTACTACTCTTATTAAGGTGGGATATTCTTTTATTGAGGTGGAGAGGAGTGTTGCAGTTGTGAAGTCACTACGTTGTTGGGATTTCTTGCTAGTAGCTATTGGTTGGCTATGGTTGCCCACTTTAGATCCATTTTTTAAGGTTTTTGGAACCTTGGAAAAACCAGTGCTCTTCTTACACCTAGCTTCCTAGGAGGTTCTGCAGTTGGATGGTTTGGCTACCATCCTTAATCTATCTTTCTAGATAGTTAGTTTCCGTAAGTGAAGGTTATGGGTCCCTTATTAAAACCCATGAAGGTTTTCGGTGCCTTATTAAAACTCTCATTTGTGTTCATATTGATGTATTTTGTTTTGTTGAGCTTAATGTTTAATTTTTCTATGTAAAAAGGATCATGCTTATCTAAAAAAACACTAATATAATTTTGATTACTTTTCATATTATCCTCTTCAAATTATTTGTCCTCTTAATTTTTAATTTTAAGAGGTGCATTCATTTTCATATTTAGATAAGCATCAATATCTACTCTAAACATGAATCCATAACTCTAAATAGTACTAATTCTCTTGAAGAAGGAAAGAACAAAATTGTTGAAGAAACATTATTTTCATTAGATGTTTAGAATGTATTTGTTTATATAATTTAAATATACAGTTGTAGCTTGTTAAAAGTTTATATATAATTATAGTAAGACTTTGAAAACAAAAATCACTTTTTCAATTGTACGAGGGGATGTCAAATGTTCCAAATAGTTCTAAAAGTTGTTTAAATTTAATTGTAACTTTTGTTTCAAATATCATTGTATACGATAGTGCTGTTTCAATTAGCTGCTTAGATAGATGAGTTTTTTCCCTATCAATGTAGCTTTTACTGCACAGCCCAGTGTTACAACTTTTGTTTTAGATGAGTTCCTTACTTTTATAAAGAAAAATTACTGCTATTATTTTTCTTATGACAAACTTTCTTCCATAAAAGAAAAAAAAAAGTAGTTTATATATAATGAGGCCAATTGACAACCATCCAAACTACATTGAAAATGAATGAAACTTCCCAGATTTTGTTGAATTTCGTCGACAGATTCGGTCGCACCATGCCTGTTCTACCCTTGAAAAAAGAGAATCTATTTGTCCACTGGATTCTGTGAATATAATATATGTACAATAGGGGTAATGCATGCCTAGTGCTGAATGGAATAAAACTGAAATAAAAAATGTTGAAAAGGCGCAATTTTGGAGGAAACATGAGATCATCAGGAATTATATTGATTGGTTTGAATTAATATGGTGGACCAGCATTGAGACCCTTCACATCATCGTAATGTTATGGGTTAATGTGGCCGCGGTGGAGATATTGAACAGTTTGAAGAGGTAAAGATAGACAATAATTAGTGTTTATTTCATTCGGATGGTTTACATTTAAAAAATGCTGGACGTACGTTCGTTGTAGACAAAAAAAAAATTATTTTTGAAGATCAAATCTCTTCATAAATATTTTGTATTGAATGCTATAGTGAATGAGTATCTTAGTGTTTGTTTCAGACATATGGTTTGCATTCAAAAAGTACGAGGGGAAAGGACTTAGTATTGGTACATTCTAATTTCTTGTATCTGTAGATCATAAATAGTATGTCAAATTTTGACAATTTTTTTTTGTTCTTTCTGAATGCGAGTTATCTTCTTAAAGTAAAGGTTTCAGCTTCTGGGTATTCACAGATCTCTCTGTAGAGACCATAGAACACAGCGTGGTCAAAAAGTGGTCATTTCAAAGTGTCGCCCAATACCACTTATGTTCTTGCACCAATAGCTGTTCACTCAAAAATGTCAGTACTGTGGCCAAATGTTCCAATAGTCATTACCAAATGTCTCAATAGTGGTGCACAAATGGGACAATTACCAATCAAAAATTTAAAAATGATCAGCTATTAGTATATATGTGATCGACTATTGATACATGTGTTGTCATTTTTGAAGCTCCTTTAATATTAGTAATTGAGAGATCAAAATGACATAAGATAACAATTATTGAGACCTTAACAGTTAGAATCATTTCCCTATATATGTTCTAAAAAGTTTTTAATGTTATAGGTCATGTTAAAAAAGAACACGAATAATGGTACTTGTACAATAAACAGTTGGTAGGTGTACAATAAACAGTTGATGAAGATAGTGAACAGTAATATTTAATATTGAATTAGTACTTTTTTCACATTAATGGGTCACACTTGAATATTGATGGATGTGCGGCAAGTAGTTAATGACAGCTACAATGGAACAGTTAAGAACACGGATGATGCTGGTTGTGCAACAAACTATTGTGAAGATAAATCTCTCCAAAAATATGTTAGTTTTGAAGATAAAATCTTTGTTTTTTTTCACAAGGATGGTGTACACTAACAGTTGGATGTGCATAAAGTAGTTTGTGGAAGCTAGGCTGCAATAAGATTCAACATAAGAAAACTCAGACGATGCTAGTTGTACAACAAACTATCCAGTAAAGATCAAATCTCTCTAAATATCTTAGTATTGTATGATGTGCTGAATGAATATCTTTGTACTTGTTTCACACAAATGATTCACTCAATATTATGTACAACAAGCATTCTGTAATAACAAATGTAATAGAATACAACAAAAGAAAACACTCATAATAATGATTGTATAACAAACTATCTATACAGATTATATCTTCCCAAATATAGATATATTGAATTGTGTACTTAATGAATATCTTAATTCTTATATTACCCAAATGGATTACAATTATATTTTGATGTATAAAAATATAAACCTTTTTTAGAAACCCATCTCCACCCACCTCACAACTACGTCTCAAAAATCACATATATAAATTATACCATGATAGTATAATTTCTGGACTTTTGACTGCAAATTTGCCACAACTGGCATACGCGTGGCATAAGTAACCCACACCTGTCGTTTATGATTTCAGTGATACGTATTTACAGAGTCGCTCATAGTCTAGTGGCTTTCGAGATCAGAAAAAAATTTAAAAAGAAACATGTGAGTGGCACGGAAAGGTCAAACTATGTAATTTTGTATATATTTATACCTTTGAATAAGTTTAGTATATTGGTCTGCAATGGCCATTTCTCTCAGACGAGAGAACTCTTTTCAAGTTACAGTACTTTTTACTACGTTAAAGTAGAAATGTAAGTTATATTAAATGGCTGTCAGTTTTATTTTATAACAACTGCCACTTAGTTGCTAGTACTTGCTTTAAGTTGTGTAACTAGCTTTAATTTTAATTAATTATAAAAAATGTTTTAGTATATAAATATTTTTCATCATATTTTTATACAAATATAGTTGTCTCTTAATTTGATTTTTAAAAAGGAAATATTAAATAATTGTAAATTGTAAGTGGGAATTATGTTGAAAGAATAAACTCTAGTTCAGTTTATACTTCGAAGGCATTTATAGGTCCATTAGTAGTTGTAGTTTTGTTTCATAAATTTTTAATAACAAAGACTTAATTTGCACTAGTAGCTGTCATTTTGACTACCTAACTTGTTAATAAAAAAATAACTTGTTAATATATTTTTTTAATAAAAGTTTAAACAAATTTATTCAGATACGAGCTTCTTTATTA
>MU224298.1:1828099-1885009 GCA_018584345.1 Thuja plicata
TATTTGTCTAGATGAACAAATCTGTCTTTGTCACCTGTCATGTGATGCGAGCATCCACTGTCAATGATCCAATCAGTTCTAACATCTGCTTTGGAAATTAAGGCTAATTCATGATCTTCTTCTTTATTTGCAATGTCCATATCTTATAGCAACCTTTCCATGTCTTTAAGGGCAACGAATCCAATTTCATCTTGTCCTGAATCTTCATCAGTTACACCTTCTTCGGCATGGTAACATTCCTTCCTATATTTAGGTTTGTAATCAGATCTGAACTTCTTGACTCTTGTGGGACACTTAGATGCAAAGTGATCAATCTTATTGCATGAAAAACACTTGAATGGGAGTTGTCCTTCATACTTTTCTTTTCCTTTCTTTTCTCTCTTAGCAATCATGGCAATTATCTCTTCTATCTCTTCATCAGTTTCTTCATTCTCAATATGACTAGAGATGTGTGATGATTTCTTACCGTGGATTGAAGCTTTGAAGGTTGTTTCATTCTTAGGTTCAGTCTTCAATCTTGATATCTCAAATGCAGAGATTTTGCTGATCAAAGTCTCTCTCTTGAAGTCTTTATAAAACTGCATGGTCTCATCTAGAATGTTGATTTTGCTTTCATAGTCTGTTGTCAATGTAGTCATTAACTTGTCCATTATGTCTTCTTCTGAAATTTCTCCTCCATTGTTTCTAATTCCAGATAATGCTTCATTTATCCTCTAATTATAAGCTCTAATGTTTTCTTCGGGTAACATTTCAAGACTATTATATTTATTTTTCCATGTCTTTCTACGCGCATTCTTTGGTTGGATGTCTCCTTCAAACATATTTTCCAAATACTTCCATATGGTGTAAGCTCGATCAACTTTCTCGATCTCAGAAAATTCACTATCAGATAGGCCACTGATTAGGGCTTCTTTGGCAATTGCATTATGTGTAAATATGTCCTTTTGTCTGTTGGTAGCATCATCCCTTGCAAGGTCTTTTAAAGATGGAATATCAACTTCTTGTGTAGCAATCTCAAAGATCTCAAAGCCAACACATTATAGATGTGTAATCATTTTGTTCTTCCAATCTAGATAGTTCTCTCCACTAAACTTAGGACTCTCTTTTCTAAAGTATGCCATCTGATCTACCTTAAGCTCTTAGGCTTTCTCTCCAAGGCACTTGGCTCTGATACCAATTGTTAGAATACTTCAGGGATAACTGAGAGGGGGGGTGAATTAGTTATCAGAAACTTTAACTATTTTCTACTTATTAATATAGATTGATATAAATTAAATGCACATTCAGATAACACATTACACAACACATCAATTTGGTTACGGGGAAACCAAATGGTAAAAACCCCAGTGGGAATTAGCACCAACAAAGAACTATACTGTTTATAGTAATCCCTATTAAAAGATCTTTCAACCTTGTTAGGATTTGTTCATTAAAATGCAATAGTATAGTGACCTAGTTAAGGGTCCAACCCTATTAGGAGTCTTTTACAATAACCCTGTTAGGGGTGGTGGACTCACTGTCCAAGTGGTGAAGACTACAACCTTCTGGATATTTGATACGCACTGTATCAACAAGATGAACTGCTGCTTGTGACACTGCTTGTCTGATCAGTTCCTATTGTGTGCCAATGCTTTAACCTCTTGTAAAGCACTATAACAATCTTATCTGTATTCTAAAAGCTTCAACTTCAATATCTATATTATCAACATATGATAAATATAGCTCTGTTGCTTTAACACTTTGCTCTGCTTTTCTTATCTTTGGCTTTCACAATTCTTCTTATCACAAATGACCTTCTATAAGTACATACTCCAAGTATGAGGTCATGGGACCTGTTAGACAACTCTTCATAACATCCTTGTCGGCTCTACTAAGTGCGCAAGCATAATTACAACTACACAACTACAAACTGAATAGGCGCGTCGCTTCACTAAGTCGGCTTCACCAAATTGACAATAACATTGCAATCTACTTGAAACACGTTTGGCGCCTTTAGATTAATATCAACGACTCATAATTAATCATGAATATACACATGCATATCCTGAAGATAGGCGCAACTCATTAAACATGTTATATACATCGGCCCTAAACCGTTATACCTCCAGAACTGTAATCGTCAATAATAGAATTACATATCTTTACTGAAATATCATATCTAGGTCTACGTGAATGAACATAGCATAATAAACATGTCAACAATATGTATCTATCCACGCAAGTCTTCATGTCATCATATGGATAAGTACATACAGAAGTACTGTTGTGTATTATATGTTGTCATCAATGAAAAACATACAATCAATCAACTGTTCAGAATCAAATCTCCAACAATTTATGTAGTTTGTAGGATCATCCCAATTTCTAAAGTTTTCATGAATATGGTTTCACTATAAAATACATGGATTTGTGAATCCAATCAAATGCATACTATAAATGATTACAGTTATTTAAATATGGCTTTAATAAAATTTCAAATATGTGGAAAGATGGGATTATAGATTTCTTAATATTTCAAATAAAAACTAATAGAATTCCTTTTGAACCCATTGAAATGGGTTACATGCCCAAAGTAGTGGATTTGTGTCCAAATAAAATGCATCATTTTTATAATATTAATTTATATTTTAATGAATTGAGGACTACACATAATGTATAGTACTTCAATATTATTTATTAATTCAAAGTTCAAACAATATCTAATTTAAATCTAATTTTACCCCAATATGTGAGTTTTATTATGATATTAGGATGAAAATTATGGTTCTTTGAGAATGTAACATAATAATTATATACATCGATCAGTTTTGCATATATTATTTATGGCTCAACAATCGCTCATACTCCCTCTACAAATTTGAAACAAGTTGCCTCAGCAATGAAACTTTGTGTAGATGGGGCCTCTTCAATGCTACGCACATGGGCTTGCTAGGTGTTGGCACTACCTATCACTTTCCATTGGAGACATCATCTTCTACCACCTCTAGCGCTCTATTCATGTATTCCTTAACTATCATCTCTAAATCTCATCTAGACTCTACAATCCCCAAGCTTTCACAACTGGTATTCTGCTACAAGGAATTTCTACTTTTGTTGCCCTATATGAGCATCCTCTTGTTGTTTTTGGGAGGCAGAGGGAGGCTTCCCTCCTTGGTCCCTCTATCTCTTCATTTCTTAGGTTGGATACTTTATTTGGCATTGTAGATCCTTGCGTTGGAGGTGGAGGGGTTTCCACTTTTACAGTTACCATGGATGGGATTTCCCCCTAAAATCTAATGCTACTAGTAGATGAACCTATGCCCATGTTGCCAAATCTTTTACTTGTATTCCTCTAAGGGTGAAAATTTGAATCAATGCATGTTCCAAGACAACCCTCATGGTGGTGTGTGGCATTGAGTGGTGGAGAATGTGGATTTCTTCGAATGTTGTGGGTTGGTTTATAGATTCACTAGCCTTCGGCCTTCTCTTCTAGATGTGCATCATTGGGTAAGAAGTTCTTGGAACCCTAAGTCTCTAGTAACATCAAAATTTTCCTTTGTGCAAAGGGTTTTAAATTGTTGCATTTTCTTCCTCTAAATATTGTGATTTGACTCTAAGCAAGTTGTGGGTTTGGGGGAATCACTCTCTTTTATCCAAACCTTGGACAATCTCCTTCAACTCTTTTATTGAACCACTCAATGTGTGACATGTGTGGGTTTGTCTCCCCAATCATCCACTTCATTTTTGATAGATTTTTTTCTTTGAGGCCATCAAAAACTCTATTGGTCATTTCTTGAAGGTGGATGAGGCTACAACTTTGCTGGGTCGCTCTACTTTCACTCACACTATGGTTGACATGGATATCTCCGCACCACTTTTGGGAGATGTGGTGCTCATGGTTGGGGATTGGCCTTGGACTTAATTTCTATATTAAGAGGGCCTCCCCTTTTGGTGTTGGTGATGTTTCTCTACCATCCACCTGGCTAAAGACTATTCTCTTTTGTGTATCAAAGAAGTTTCTCCTTTGTGGAAGGATGCAAATGATGATCATTTGAACATCTAAGATTTTGATTCTACTTTCAAGGAATCGTCATAGGATGACAATGAGGATGAAGCTTTTATGATATATGGGTGATGCTCCTATTGTAAATATGGGTGATTCATCTGCAACAAATCTGGGTGATGCCCCTATTGTAAACCATGAGAATACCACTCTTTCTTCTACTAGTGCAACCCTCTCTATCCATAAAGACCATTCTTAACATGCAACTCCTTCTCTTCTCTTGTCTCCAGTTGACAATGTAAAACTTTCTCAACACCTTGACCATTATGCTAATAGTTGTCCAAATGGATTTTCCTTAGTTTCTCCCCTTTGTGATGGGGATCCTAAGGATGTAACATTACATGGATAGTTGTTCAACTCCACCAGAAAATAGTTCCTCAATCTCACATTCTTCTCCAAATGTTTTTGATTAAGTAAAACAGGTTTTAAAGGGTGCCTGAAACCTAATTCAAAGCTTAAGATATAGCAATAGGTCCTTACATAAAAAAATAGCAGGAACAAAGATAGAAACAGGCCAGAACGAGGGCCATAGAAAAAGAGAACAGGAAACCCATCAACACTGCAAGAAAAAATAAGACATGGAAGTCCAGCAACCCAGATGCATCCCGTAAGAGGAACAACCAGAAAAGAACTAGCAGCCAACACCCGATGCAACAAGAAGGGTCATTTCTTCCCCTTTTGGGATCGAATGGCCATAACAGACATGGGCGAATTTTTAGATTTTTTCATTTTCACAGCAGTCCACCTAACATCCACCACATTAGCAAAACCCTACAAATCGGGGACCGAAACTCCCAGATCTAGAGAGCCAAAAGAAGGTACCATAGAAGGGCCTGGTACAACCAACATGATAGGTACAACAAGAGAGCCCATAGCCACCAGGCTAGAAGAAAACAATAGAGCATTGCCAACAAGAGAAGCAGTAATCTCACCTCCATCAGAGACCCAAACACAAGTCTTGGTACAAAGAGTTACCACAGGGACAAAGGAAGAAGAAGAAGACGGAGGAGAGGCTTCACACAGGGAAGAGACCTCACCAGACACAAGATGCTCATTTGCCTCACCAACCTCCAGAGCAAAAGAAACCACCTGAGAAAAGCTTCAGACAGATGAAGCCTTCCCAACAGTGAAATGTTGAGAAGAAGCCCCCTTCCACCAAGAAGTAGATTTTTTTTAATCTTCTCCAAGCCACACTGATCAACCAAATAACCAGTTTTGAAACATCTCCTGCACCTGAAGGGGAGCCCTTCAAAAACCAGGGATTGGATCTAGGAACCTTTAGAGTGTTGTAACATAATATTTTCTAGAAGACCCTTAGAAATGTCCAGGTCCACCAAAATCCGGGCATAAGTTGAATGAAGAATATCAGAAGAATCCTTATCAACCATCAGAAAGTCCCCAAGAGCCTTACCCAGAGCCTCTAATAGAGAATCCACCCAAAGATGAAGGCGGAGGTAGGGAAGGCGGACCCAAATGGGAACCTTGGAGAAAGTCTCAGAAGAGGGATCAAAATCAGGATGTCAAGGCTTCACCATTAGCATAAACCTAGCATCCCAACTAAAAAAATGATCACATAAATTAATTTCCTATCAGCAGCATTTTAAAAATTTGCTATGAAAAAACCCCAAGCCATAGGAAAAATGTGAACAATATGAGAAATACTAGGTACCCAATGTCGAGAAATCCAGGAGTGAAGGGCAGGAAGACTCAACCAGCCCTTAGACCTGCAGATAAGGCCATGGACTGAGAAATCAGAGGACACCTCATCAATATCCTTCACAACCTCATTCTCCAGAGGGATAATGATAGGGTTAGAAACCAGAAAAGGAACAAAATCCTAATTCCCCCTCGGATCTAAAGTGTTAGGACCCTGAGCCGCCAAGGCACTAGGGGTCAGAGGAGCTGAAGAGCTTGAAACCCTAGTCTTCGGTGAGGGAGCCGAAGAGCCAGGAATCTAAGCCGCCACTAAAGGAGCCGAAGCACCAAGACTCTGAGCTGCCGTAGAATGAGTCAAGGATCCAGGGGACAGAGAAATCGAAGAGCTAGGAACCCTAGCCTTCGACGAGGGAGCCGAAGAGCTAGGAGTCCGAGCCGCTGTCGAAGGAGCCAAAGGGCCAAAATCCCTAGAAACTACAGAGGGAGCCAAAGTCTCTAGTAACAACAAAATTTTCCTTTGTGCAAAGGGTTTTAAATTGTTGCATTTTCTTCCTCTAAAGATTGTGATTTGACTCTGAGAAAGTTGTGGGTTTGGGGGAATCACTCTCTTTTATCCAAACCTTGGACAATCTCCTTCAACCCTTTTATTGAACCGCTCAATGTGTGACATGTGTGGGTTTGTCTCCCCAATCATCCACTCCATTTTTGATAGATTTTTTTCTTTGAGGCCATCAAAAATTCTATTGGTTATTTCTTGAAGGTGGATGAGGCTACAACTTTGCTGGGTCACTCTAATTTCACTCACATTTTGGTTGACATGGATATCTCAACACCACTTTTGGGAGATGTGGTGCTCATGGTTGGGGATTGGCCTTGGAATTAATTTCTATATTATAAGGGCCTCCCCTTTGGTGTTGGTGATGTTTCTCTACCATCCACCTGGATAAAGACTATTCTCTTTTGTGTATCAAAGATGTTTCTACTTTGTGGAAGGATGCAAATGATGATCATTTGACCATCTAAGCTTTTGATTCTACTTTCGAGGAATCATCATAGGATGACAATGAGGATGAAGCTCTTATGACATATATGGGTGATGCTTCTATTGTAAATATGGGTGATGCTTCTATTGTAAATATGGGTGATTCAGCTGCTACAAATCTGGGTCATGCCCCTATTGTAAACCATGAGAATACCACTCTTTCTTCTACTAGTGCAACCCTCTCTATCCATGAAGATGATTCTTAACATGCAACTCCTTCTCTTCTCGTGTCTTCAGTTGACAATGTAAAACTTTCTCAACACCTTGACCATTATGCTAATAGTTGTCCAAATGGATTTTCCTTAGTTTCTCCCCTTTGTGATGGGGATCCTAAGGATGTAACATTACCTGGATAGTTGTTCAATTCCACCAAAAAATAGTTCCTCAATCTCACATTCTTCTCCAAATGTTTTTTATTAAGTAAAACAGGTTTTAAAGGGTCACTGAAACCCAATACAAAGCTTAAAATATAGCAATAAGTCCTTACAAAAAAAAATAGCAGAAACAAAGACAGAAACAGGCCACAACCAGGGCCATAGAAAAAGAGAAAAGGAAACGCATCAACACTGCAAGAAAAAATAAGACATAGAAGTCCAGCAGCCCAGATGCATCCCATAAGAGGAACAACCAGCAAAGAAATAGCAGCCAACACCTGAAGCAACAAGAAGGGTCATTTCTTCCCCTTTTGGGATCAAATGGCCATAATAGACATGGGCGAATTTTTAGATTTTTTCCTTTTCAAAGCAGTCCACCCAACATCCACCATGTTGGCTAAACCGTGCAAATTGGGGACTGAAACTCCCAGATCCAGAGAGCCAAAAGAAGGCACCATATAAGGGCCTGGTACAACCAATAGGATAGGTACAACAAGAGAGCCCATATCCATCAGGCTATAAGAAAACTACAGAGTGTTGCCAAATAGAGAAGCAGCAACCTCACCTCCATCAAAGACCCAAACACAAGTCTCAGTACAAAGAGTCACCACAGGGACAAAGGCAGAAGAAGAAGACGGAGGAGAGGCCTCACCCGTGGAAGAGACCTCACCAGACACTAGATGCTCATTTGCCTCAACAACCTCCAGAGAAGAAGAAACCACCTAAGAAAAGCTTCGGACAGATGAAACCTTCCCAACAGTGAAATGTCGAGAAGAAGCCCCCTTCCACCAAGAAGTAGTTTTTTTTTTTATCTTCTCCAAGCCACACTGATTAGCCAAATGACCAGTTTTGAAACATCTTCTACACCTGAAGGGGAGCCCTTCGTAAACTAGGGATTGGATCTAGGCACCTTTAGAGTGCTGCAACATAATATTTTCTCGAAGACCCTTAGAAATGTCCAGGTCCACCAAAATCTAAGCATAAGTTGAATGAAGAATATCAGAAGAATCCTTATCAACCATCAGAAAATCCCCAAGAGCCTCACCTAGAGCCTCTAAGAGAGAATCCACCCAAAGATGAAGGGGGAGGTAGGGAAGCCGGACCCAAATGGGAACCTTGGAGAAAGTCTCAGAAGATCAAAGTCAGGATGTCAAGGTTCACCATAAGCATAAACTGAGCATCCCAACTAAAAAATGATCACATAAAACTATTTACCTATCAGCAGCATTTTCAAACTTTGCTATGAAAAAACTCCAAGCCATAGGAAAAATGTGAACAGTATGAGAAATACTAGGTTACCAATGTGGAGAAATCCAGGAGTGAAGGGTAGGAAGACTCGGCCAAAATCCCTTAGACCTACAGATAAGGCCATGGACCGAGAAATAAGAGGATGCCTCATCAATTTCCCTCACAACCTCATTCTCTAGAGGGATAATGATAGGGTTAGAAACTAGAAAAGGAACAAAATCCTAATTCCCCCTTGGATCTGAAGCGTTAGGACCCCAAGCCGCCAAGGCACTAGGGGTCGGAGGAGCCGAAGAGCTAGGAACCCTAGCCTTCGGTGAGGAATCCGAAGAGCCAGGAGTCTAAGCCACCGTCGAAGGAGCCAAAGCACTAGGACTCCGAGCCACCGCAAAATGAGCCGAGTATTCAGGGGCCAGAGGAGCCGAAGAGCCAGGAATGGGCTAGCCTTCGACGAGGGTGCTGAAGAGCTAGGAGTCCGAGCCGCTCTCAAAGGAGCCAAAGGGCCAAAATGCTAGTTGTTGCTGAGGGAGCTGAAGAGCCAAGAGTAGGAGTCAGAGAGCCAGGAACCCTAGCCGCCATAGCATAGCCTTTATAATTGTATCATTGTTTCTCAAGAAAAAAATTTAGAATTTTTCCATTTTTCTCCAAATGTTATTTATGAAGAAAATGAGTTTTTTTGAATAATCTATAGGTAAATTGGGGCAATAAAGGACAAGTGTCACATCCCCTTTCTAAAAAAAATTATGTTATGGAACAAAACTCATCTTTCCTTTTTCTCACATCTCCCTTGTTCCAATTTTCTATGTGTTCTTGTTCTCCTTTCTCCTTGTATTTGTGTAATCTCCCCAAAGTATTTAAGTTTGGATCCATGCCCATCATTTTAGTATTTATCAATCATAAAAGGTTCATATATCATCATATAAGCATTCCTTCTTATCCACATCTAACCTTTCCCTTGTAGCCACCACAATTTCAAACTTAACCATCCAAGCATATTGTCTCACTCAACGTTTCTTTACTTTATACTTATTATAAATTCAAACTTCCTACTCCCAACATGATGTTACTAACACAATTAAAACTTTCCTTTCCTCTTGTTCGTAAATCAACCTTCTTAACCAACAATACCTTTCACTCATTCTCCACCATAGTTCATTCTCCAATCAAGGCATCAAAGTTCTCTATTCTATGATTTATTTTCAGCTAATTTTGATAGTTTCAAAGCCTTTCCCAAAGAATCTAACTTTATTTTACAAAATGCTTCACCTTTTATTTGTAATCCTCAACTTCTATTATTATTTTTATGGTTTCCCCCCAAATATAACACTCCTGTCAAGTTCTCAATTGTCTATAACACCCACATCTAAGGATATCATAGATCATCAATAATGCTTACACTAAAATTGTAACTTCTAGCTAAGGGGTCCCGTATATATAGAAATATTAATTAATATATTTGGAGTGGATCCAAATGTAACTCCAACACAACAATTTAAAACATGGTTGTAATTTCCATTAATGTTGTAGTTAAGGTTTTGAACAATACAATATCTTTCACTGTCATACAATGAAGAACATTTGTAGGTCACAAAAACATTTTTGTCAAACTTCTTGTGTATGTCCAATGACACAAGGTATCATTCCAAGTATGTTTTGAATTAAAATGCTACCAAATGTTTGATTTCATTAATTGTCACATAGGTAACATGAGATATTGGAATTTAATATAGGTTTTAACATTCTTTGTATAGGAATTAAGGATTTAAAATCTAAACAAATAATAATTGTAATCCCTACCTAGAAAAACATTATGAGAAAGTGTGCTCAAATACTTAGATTCAACGATAAAACCTCATAAAATTATTATCTATATAAGAAAAGAAAAAAAGCAACCCTTTTATGATATGTGTTGGAAGATGAAACTCCTTTGGTTAGATGAAAATATCCATCAAAGGTCATTTTGAAGCCTTCAAGTTAGAAACTATCAGCTCAGTTGAGCTTCACCAATCTTCCAAGGGTCATGAATGTCAATGTAGAACTCACAATCTATTAATGGAATTGTAGCAATATTTGTAATATATTGCAATCCCATAAATTTAAGATTGAATTTATAGAAACTTTGCATTTAATAATCTTGTTTGAAGTTAAACTTGTCAATAAATGTTGAATGATTTTATAAATTGGGTTATGTTAGATTCAAGTAAATGTCTATATATATTATTTATCTTAGTTATGAACAATAGGGTTGGAGTTACTACTTAAATGAAAGAAAAAAAATCCAATCCATAAAGGTTAATTTAAATATTAAAACCCTAAAATATTTATCCTAAATGCCAAGTTTGGATTGAGTCAATCAAGATAGGGCCAAAACCCATTACATCAATCCTACACGTAGAACAAAATATAATTTACAAGAAGTGATATCAATTAGCAAAATAAACAGCCTTTAAACTAACAAAAGTACAAACAAAAGTCAAAATAGAAAACCTAAAAATAGACCCAGAGGCAAAAACTAAAGGGAAGGGGTATTGACCTCCTTCCATTCTTGATTTGACTCCTTCAATACATCCAAGAAAGAGCATTTCCTTTGAGTACACTATGTTGAGATCGAAGTAGAAGGACCACAATTGTCCAACAACATAGCTGACTCCTCACTTCTTTTAGCTTTATTGTACACCATCTCCTCCTATAGCGTATAAAGTTAGCTTTCCATTGTTTCCACCATGTCCTTGTTGAGGTTTAAAATTTATTTAATTTTTTTTGTTAACCTGATCATGATTAGACTTAACATTGGCTAAATCCAACAAAATTTCATGTTTCTCTTCTTCCAAGAGAAACAACCCAGCAACTCATGAACTTGATCCACAACAAATTTTCAATTGTCTAGATTAATTGAGAGTTCATTCCCTTCTTCTCAAACCTGAGAGTCTATCGCAATCTAAGACCAATCCCCCACTTTGGCCTCAACCTTCACCAGAACTTATAATCTATAGTGTTACAATAAGTGGTTGTAATTGCACCAAAAGAATGACTTGTAAATGCCTAATACAACCACTAGACATATAGAAGACACAAGAGGCAGTTAAGCCAAGTCATGAAACACCGCTATGTTGAAAAATCAAGGAGACCAAGGGCGCAATCAGTCTTTCTCACCATTGTAGCAATCCCGCCTAGTGCAACCGCAGGGTTCAAACCTGTGACCAAGCTCTATTATCACTTGTTATAACTTACAGTTGCTAAAGCACCAAAAGATCAACCTGTTAATGTCTGTTACAACCACTAGACATATAGAAGACATAGGAGGTGGTTAAGCCATGTCACAAACCACCACTACACTGAACAACCAAGGAGACCAAGGGAGCAAGCAGTCTTGCTCACCATTGTAGGGTATTGATATTTTTCTCGTTTGTATGAAGCTACACTTAGAGCCATTTAATGATGGAATTCTAATGATTATATAGGACGTACAAACTACCCACTTTATCCACAATAATTGGTAACCATGTAATACATCTTCAAGGGTG
The DNA here is from genome assembly GCA_018584345.1 of Thuja plicata. Classification (NCBI taxonomy): domain Eukaryota; kingdom Viridiplantae; phylum Streptophyta; class Pinopsida; order Cupressales; family Cupressaceae; genus Thuja; species Thuja plicata. The sequence goes on from MU224298.1 coordinate 1,839,983, forward strand.
GGGTTATGGGAATACCTGGGGAGAGACATTCTACGGGGAAGACAACTCTACGAAATCTTTAGGGGAAGGGGGGTAGAGGCTTTGAGAGGAGAAGTGAGGTTGTAAACCTATTTAGAATTCTTAAGCTTAGGATGTTTTTGTGGGTCCAATCTAACTCTATAGACTAAGAAGAGGAAGAATCTTCAAAAACAACAACAGGTCCCTCAATATTTTTTCCTTTCCCCATAGATTTTATCTTGGCCTTCCTTTGGGGATTAATCAAAGTTGGGGATTTAGGAGGAAGGGAGATAGTGGCAGAAGAGGAAGCGTTTTTACCATCCTTCTTATTAGAGAGTTCAAGAAAGATAAGAGATGGTTTAGGGCCTAATCCTGGAGTGAGAACCAAATGAAAATTATGCATACAAAGAATCAGACCCTAGTGCAAAGGGGGGCCCCATGTTTTTGATTTGACAATAAATTGAGAGAGAGAGAGAGCGACAAAATCTAGAAGGTGAAATTAAGTTTCATGCCATATCTGAAATGATTAATTATAGGGTTCAAGTGGGAGTGGTAACATTTAAATATTCCTTTAAGCATGATGAATTTGATGACCACCAGAGCCACATCCTTCCATTCACCTGGGAGATCTCCACAATTGAAGTCATTCTATAAATGAAGATTATGTCACCAAGGCTGAGGAATTTCTTGAAATCCTACTGGTAATTAAATTTTAGGTATCTAAGAAGAGTCAACTCTTCTGCCAACATACCAGTCACAATAATAATAGACTCAACAAAGGCCACAAAAGAAATACCTTCAATGGTCACCTTTCCTTTATCCCATGATTTAGTGGGTTTCTTAGATAATTTTGAGTCAAATCCCTTCACCCCTTCTACATAATTCTTTCATGATTTGAGAAAAGGCCAAAGAGTAGCATTGTTATTGAAATCTTCATAGGTATCAGGCTTAGTCTGGATGAGATCCCCTCCCACGTCTTTCTTGAAATAAAATAATGCCACGGAAAAAGAGCAAGCGACAAAGAGAGGAAATATGCCAAAGATAATTTTGAGAAAACCTAGGGAAATCATTCCAACTAAAAGCCTTTTCTCCAAGTAATAATTACCTCTAATTCATGACTAGTCATCATGAATAAATAGGGGGTAAAAATATCCTTTGCCATGCGAGGGAAGATCTTGAGTGATAGAAGCACATGCCTCATAAGGTAGGTATTGAAGCTCGAACCAAGTTTGAAGAGCATCAGTGAAGCGGCCCACTTTTGCCAACCTATCACTACAATTGTTCTTCGCACACTATATATGTTGAATCTTGACATTGTCTAGCATGACAAAAAAGATATTCTTTTGGAGATAATATCACTAGTCTCTCATCTTGGTTTAACAACCAATTTTAAATTCATGATGACATCAAATGCATCCCCCTCTATAAATTGATTATTATAACCCAAATGGATAGCCAACATAAGTTCATGATAGGATGTTGTCATTTAAACTATGTGGGAAATATAGGAACCCAAACCCACTCCAAAGGCTAATATCAGATATACACGTTCATCCCTAATGAACTCACCCCCACCCACCTAACCCGTGTTCCCATGTGGGACCCCATCAAAGTTGAGTTTAAGCGCAAAGTTTTATTTTTCAATTAATATTGGTTTCTCACATAACATATCATTACATATATTTACTCTAGTTAAAATAAATAACTCTTGAATTCATTTATCATAATATCCATTGAGAATGTTAGAGTGGTATTGGGAGTTTATTTTTCTACCAACCTATGAATCTTTAAGTTAGTAGATATTATTCTAAATGTCATATAAAAATTCAAATTAGATTTGAAGTAAAATAAAACTCTATAGATACCAACTTTGAACTTGTTTTCCCAAACCACTTGAATTGGGTAAAAGAAAGGGATGAAAAAATACAAAAAAAAAAAAGAAATCAAAAGATGGGCATGGTTTGATTTTAGTAGAAGCTCATAGGAAAGAGAAAATATCTCTGTAAAATATGAACTAAAATAGTGATATTTAGTGGTCTACAAAATACAACTATCAAAAGTTCAAATATTGAAAAGAGTGTGCATTTTCCATATAAAATTTATTTATGTCATAATGAGCACACTTTGATATAAATTTATAAAATGTAATCATTCTATAGAAATTTTTCATCACAAAAATACATATAGAAAATATGTACTACATCTACTTTATTCTATATCTCCTCATAATTATTTTTAATATTAGAAGCATTATAGCGATGGTAAAAAAATGAAGAGTACAAAATGGAAAGAGTTTAGCATAATAATTTTAGATCTACTTGTCATACTTAGAAAAATTCAACTTCTGACACTGTAAAGCACACGTCAATTCAAAGATTTGATAGATTCAATCTCATGGCTACTTTTAGACTTCTCGTTCAATGCTACTAGAAATTCAGGTAACTCACTCTTACATAGGTGAGCAAAAGGAATGTAATATATGCCATGATATGAGAAGAAAAATGGTGATGGATATAAAAAGCTTGTATTCAATTATATAAATATAGAGCTTAAGTCAACATTTCAAGGAAAATTTGAGTGGAAAAAAAATGTATGGTGATATGAGAGATGCACACTAACTCAATTTATAGATCATTATCAAATAGGAGACTCAAATATGACATGGAGTTGGTAACCAATTTTTTTTATGTCAATGGAAAAAAATTAAATTTTTTCTATGGGTAATATTTAAGAATTGATGATACAAAATTTTCCTCAAATGGTAAACTCAAGTGGAGCACATGAAAAATCAATGACACTACAATTACGTTGACTAGCGTATGTCAAGAACACTCATAGAGGGAAAGCTATCTCATCCAGGATAGAAGGTTATGTGACATCTACAAATATTTTCCTTGCATTTATTAAAATAATTTCAAAACCTTATGTGAGGATGCTATAGTTTTAGCCAAGAGAAAAAAAAGGAAATAACATCTTACTAGTCTGGTAGAGAGGTCTATATAGCTAAGATCATGGAGATAATAACTATAGGAAATGATAAAGAAAGATATAGAAGCTCTGAATGATTTCGATATCATCAAATGGCACAATAAAGTGGTAATTACAATTTCTAGGAAAGTTTAGAAAATAAACAAAGCAATTTTTTGGGGGGAATAAACATGCATTCACTCTTATAGAACTACAAATAATGAAGAAAACTCTACAAATTCTAAAATAAAATATTGGTAATTTGTTAAGGATGGAGATATGGTTACAAGAATTGTAAAGATGGCTATGAAAGCATTTTAGGAAATTTGCATGTTTGAGCTTGCTAACTTGAGTGTTTTCTAAACAAGAGTGTTCATAACTAGAGATTTCATTTAAAAATTGGAAGTTTGGATGTTTGATCTAATGGTCACGGAATGAGTTGTTAGAATAATCACCCCTTTTAAGGATACAATTCTTTGAGAGATGATCATATGTTGTTGCTCTTTCTTTGATGGCATACTTCCAACAAAATATGGATTAATTGCAAATTTTAGCATAATCATTGTTGAAAGAGAATGTCAATTTGGCTTTGTATAGCCAAGATTTAACTTTCTATTATAAAATCTATAGGTGGTAATAATTGTTCAGCTAATTTTGAAATTATAGCTACTACCAACCTCCACTCCTTTGAGGAGTATCATATTTGCATAAAATTATGAATCACACTCTAGAGTGATCCCTAAGGATGATAATGCATCAACTTCCTCAATTAAATTGGTCAATATCAACATATGGTTGATTATATAGGAAAGGGTTTGTAGAATAATTTGTTATTTAATATTACATATTGGAAAACTTGCATTCATGTAATCTTATGTTTACAATCTAATCTATTCTTTCTATCTATCTATCTTTGTGTGTGTGTATTAAGGTGTAGGTTAATTTGTCATAACATATAATATCATTGTATCATTATTGACTAATTATACAAACGAAAAATGTTAACCAAAATTTTTGAATTAAATAATCTAAGACTATTGTGCCATAATGAATTATAAATATGAAAAAAAAAATGAGATGCTCCTCTTTCAAAACACGTGCTTATAATTTACCATTAAACAATATAACCTACTAATAATAAGTTATGAGGGACAAAATATTATTCTAATCATATAAAACAATTTATAAAATATTCAATTTCTTATTGATTGAAAGCAAAAAAGAATTATCTTACTAAAAATTTTAAACTAAATTTTCTTGTCTAGAAGCTCAGTCCATAACAGATATGATCAAAAATCTTGTTGGCAAATATTTACATAATCTAATTAAGAAATAGAAAGAATCTAAAATATAACTAAGCCTGGCATTTTGAAATTAGTTCAAATATATTTATCTTGAAAATTCTATTTTGATAAAAGTTTAATTTTTAAGTATATTCGTCTGAAAAACTCCTTACTAATAAATGCATATAATATACTACAAATTATATATTTAATATTAAATTAAAATTATTTTATTAATTTAAAAAAATTAAAAATTATATTGTCAATACAAATAATAATTATATAATAAAACATGAAAAGGTGATCAAAGCATATCTGATGGTAGTACTTAAAAACTTGATAAGAATGATATCAGATGCAAATTAACCTAGAAAGACGAGAGAGGTTCATAATTCAGAATCCTGGAAAATCAATTCCAAAACAAACAAAATGCACACCTTTTAAGACGTTTGTGTTCTTTGTCAGCGGGTGTTCTGCCTCGCTTTCTTTGGCCCCCACCAGTGGTAGCCTGCTGCTGCTGGTTCTCTACCTTCACTGCAACAGAATTCACAGTCTGCCCAGGGATAAATCCCATCTCTGGTACTCTTCGTAAATCATCATCACTCTCATTTACTGCATTAAACAGTACAACACCAAATACACTCCCTATTAATGCACATCTGCATCACAGTGGAAATCTCAACTATCTAAAACTTGAAAATCAGAGGATTGGATTCTAAGTACATCCATGGAAAAAATGCATTAAAGAAAATTTAAAAAGGAATGAAACGATTCAGTCTATCTGCCACTCAGTTAACATGACTCTCTCAGCACAGTACAATGTCACAGTCTTGAAAATAGCTCAGCAATCTATTTTAACTGGACAGTCATATGAATGCTCATGTAAGCGACTTTTGGTTCCACCTTCTCTGTCTAGTTGCAGGAGAATCAGAATGTAGGCCAGCTGCTACGTCAACTACTGTCCTTTTTCTAACAGTTGAAGGACTTAATGATTGAGAAGACTTCACACACAAAACTCAGCAGACCCATTTCATGAAAGGTCTCTATAATCATCTGACATACTCTGTTGAGATGTGTCTAAATAATCAACAGACCCATTCTATGCATCAAACTTTTGCAATGGAAAACAAACCGTATTCTTCATACATTACCTTAGATCTGCAAACAGTATAATGTTTGGCATTAGTTTTCTACAATCCATATCCATGTCCATATGATATTATAGACTATGTACAAGTTCATACAGTGCTCAAAAGATTGTTTTTAAAGTCAATTGTGTGTTTCTGAGAAGACATTGCAGATCCACAATTCATATCATGTTTGTCTTGCAAATAATTTTGTTAGTGTATTTATTTTATTTATCTACACTTAGGCTTAACTAAATCTATTTAGTCGTTCATGTCTATTTAACATTTGTTTATACGAGTTGTCATCATTTAGGAGTTGATTAGAGAGGTGTCGATTCTATTTCGACAGCCCATGCTAGTTTAGTTCACCACTCATTGAGTGTTGTGTTCGACTTCTAATTCAGCCCAATCACTCTTTCTATATGTACATTGCTTCTCCAGCTTATTTCCTCGGTCGACCTTGCTCTCATTTGTGTTATTATGCTTGTTTTATATCTCTTATTGAATTTGGAAATTTACAAATTTGTTAAGAGCAAAATCATTTTACATCAGTATTCAAAAGATTGCTTATAATGTTACAAGAGTATTCAAAAGATTGCTTTCAGAATCACTTGTGTATCTTTTCGTAAAGACGTTTCAGATCTATAGTCCATGTAATGTTTGCTGTGTGAATAGTTTGTTAACAGCAAATAATGTTGCAAGAGATTGTGGGACGGTTTGCTCAAGCATTGACCCAAAATCTTTTTATCCAGTAACTAAACAACTGGATACAAGATTATCAATACTTTCCTCTTCTCGATGATAGGTTTGCAAACTATACAATCTTTGGTAATAATAATATGGACTCTGGAAGTTATGTGAGCACAATTTTATATAGTATTTAAAACATTACTTCTGAAATGAACAGTGTATGTTTTGGAAAAGTCGTCTCAGATCTACAGTCCATATAATATTTACCTTGTAAATAGTTCCTTAAAAGCAGATAATGTGGCAAATAGTTTCTCAATCTGCTTGATCAAGCATTGGCCAATAACTTTTTTGTGGTGATGAAAGACTACAGCAACTAAACAACTGAACAGCGCCCATAGGAACCATACAATGAACATCAAACATTTTTTTTTTAATTATTTATCACTGAATGTAATTCAAAATGCATTTGTGAAAAACATATACACTAAATCCAAAGGCAATCTTATCAATACATATCCTAACGAAATTTTCCAATACAGAAAAATCAAATGAACAACCATTCAAGAAAACAGATTCAAAAGCTAGATTTAATACCCATTTTACTACAGATTTCAATAATTATCTAATCTAATTTATACAAAAGCATTAACATTTCACAACAATACCCAAGCTTTTTTTCATGACACATAATCTGAAATCTGATAAAAGGGCTTACCATATGTATTGACTGCTTCATTTTGGTCCCCTGAACTGGAAGTTTTATCCCCACTAGCAGATTGCTGTTGGGTGGAAGTTGAAACTTCAGGAGCTTGCATTTTAAACTTTCTTTTGCCCAATTCAGACACCCTTATTGTCCTTGCAAATGCCCTTTGCTTCAACTGTAATAGAAAATTATATATTTCTTCACATCAATTCTACACAATGATCATTCTATTTCAATCCAATATACAATAATCTTGGATTGTGTATTTTCCCTGCATTGGATTCCAGATTTTCCTGGCGTTTATTTCAAAACTATGACAGCAAAACATAGCATTTGTGATCTTCGAGTAAACACGTGAAAGATTAAATGAGCGGCTGACTTTAATCCTTTACCGTCCGATATGAGAAAATCTAACGGTTATAATGTTGTTGTCGTGGAAGGCTGAAGACCCTTAGAGTTATGTGGTGATTCAAAGGCCAGAACTCGTGTCATCGACCTCTCCTATTTAAACACGTAGCTGCAGCTGGTTTGGACACGTGTGTGAATTCAGATAGGTTTGAAAGAAGTGATATAATCCTCTCCTCTCGAATAGGAAAATGTTGTTTAGTGGAGAGAAAGAGGCCAAAACAGCACACAACTACTCTGATTTGAATATTCCTGTCCAAAGATTTTTGCATGAAGAACTTTTAGATCTTTAGATGTGGGCTGCCACCCTTCAATAACAAAGTGGAGCTTTCAAATCCGTTCTTCACTTTATGCATATCAAATCTACATAACTTTGAATGCATTAATTTCCTCTTCCATAAGCTAGTAAGATTTTTTTATTCTAGTTCAAATTTTATGATTTCAAGATTTTTACGATTGGTTGATCTTTAAGAATAGAGGATTTGGGTAGCTTTCTATAAACTACAATGCATTAGATAAATGGTAAAACTTTTTAAAGTGATTGGTGACATGGTGCGAGATGGCGTTAGGTTAATGTCTTAAAGTGATTGTGGTATTGGTAAAAGATAGCATCTAGTAACATGTTGGATGGGGGAAGATTGTAGTGTGTGACCTTGTACTTATCTCAAGAAGCTCTCACCAATTGAAAAAAAAAATGTATTTAAACCATTTCAAGCTTATGGTAGTTAGATAACTAGATCTAGGTTTTACCATAATGAAGCATAAAATAAACATTATAAACTAATCAAAAATCTACTCAAAATATAATAATCGACAACTATTATTCAATATAGATCCCTTATACGAGTTCAATTAGATATTATTATAGTATAGTAAATTGTTTTGGCACACTAAAATATAATAATTCACAACTTATTTATAATTGGTGATTGCCTCATATGTTTTCTAGGTGGAGAAAGCACGAAATTGGGTTATCCTTTTGGGTAGATTTGCAACACATCTAAATTTAAGTCACCTCTAATAAGAGAGTTAAAAATTAAAATCCATCTCTCTTGAACAACCTAAAATAATTTTGGCTAGTGATATTCAACACTTCCATGTAGTGATCTAATAAATTTAGGACCAAAGGATTGTGATCTTTATCTAACACCAACACCTAAAGATGGCAACATCTACCTACCAATAATCTATTCAAAAATAAGTGGAAAAGCAACGAGCATAGGTGTAGGTTGTAAATATTTTTGCAAATCTTCAAAATAGATTTTTTTTAATGCTCATAATTTTTAATTAACAATAAAATTAGTTAACAATCAACAACCACATTTAGTTTATAATTAATTTGATTAGCTTGAATCTTATTAATGATCAACTAGTTTGATTTGTTAAATATTTTCTTATAAAGTTGATTCACACATAGTCAATTGTAATTACAAGAATGTCACACTAAAATGCATAATCTCATTACATATTTTAATCAACGCTAAAAGGGTTAATCACTCTAGTAACCTAATTTCACTTATCAACAAAAAAATATGCTTAAAACATATAAAGCTTGCATTTGTACCATGTCATAAAAAGAGCATCAATGATTACAATTTGAGGTATTTAGGTGGATTTGATTTTTAATAATTCCTAAATGCATCAACTGTAATTAGACAACTAGATCTAGGCTTGACCATATTGAATCATAAAATAAGCATTATAAATTAATCATAGACCTACTCTAAATATAATCATCTAAAATTAGCATTCAGTATATATATCTTATATGAGTTCAATTATAGATATTACTATAGTATTGGAGATTACTTTGTCACACTAGAATATAGTAACTCGCAAATTATTTATAACGACTGCCTCATATGTTTGTTAGGTCATGAAAGCATAAAGTCGGGTTATCCTTTTGGAAATAAATTTTCATCTCATCTACATTTATGTCATCTCTAATAGAAGGTGATTTATAACCCTGAAAACATGTTATGGCTACATTTATTCCAACCAATACTTTTCCTATTCAAGGTGCTTGCAATATACGAAGGTGGTATCAATTTCATACAAATTACAAAAAAAATAAAAATATTAAGATAAGATTAGTATTCTCCCCTAGAGTCGTATTAATGATCAACTAGTGTGAGTTTGTGATTTTTAGTCTACAACTTGTGCAGTTTCTTAGTAACATTTTGATCTGCTCTTGAGGTTTGAGCTTTAGAACTTCATATATTGCATGTAAATGAATTTAATATTTCAAAAACATTTAATTTTGTGCTATAAATTATGTTTTCTTAGCTCTCACCCTTGACAGTTCCTTGGCGGGCAATTACATCATTCATTGACCCTAACATATAAATATACAATCACTATCCACATTTGACTCTAAAGAAAAATAGAAGAGATCGTACTATTGTTAATGACACCTTTATCTTTCAAATCATCCAGTATATAAAATGATATTTTTCCAAAAGGATATCTCTAAAAGTTATTAGAAAGATCAAAAGATTCAATAGCTACTTCATATAGTTTTGATCATTCACTTACATAAGGTTCACAGGGTGCACATTAGCGCCAAACAAATTGCCAAGATACCCATGTGAGCAACTTGTTATTTTGGAGCTTTGCAAGCAAGTGGATGACAATTATAAATTGATAGTGAGAAAGCATAAATAGTATTTCCAATCAAGGTGGAGGCACGTAATTGTCTAGATATGAAGGTAGAAAAAAATCTAGATCTTGAGTTGCTACAATCCTCATTGAAGCATAGGGCTTAGCATGAAAAGAGACAAATTTGACCCACTTGGTACTTTTAGCCACTTGATTGACTCTTACTTCAAGCATGTTTTAAAAGTGGAAGATCATTAGGTAAATTATATAAAGTGCGTACGAAAATTTTGTTCAAGACTTATGAATGATGGACTTATATTTGGAAATTGAATCTTGTGAGATGTGGGTTTTCGATAAGACTAGGTCCAAGGATAATGACAATAAATTGTACTCATCCTATAAATGTAAATTTTGTGGAACTGAATGATATAAAATATAGGGCCAGATATGTAATTAAGTGGAGACAAATATAGGTTAATAGACCATACTAGAAGGACCCAAACCCTAGGGTAGAAGGAGTAAAAAAAATTCCACAAACTAGAAAGCCCAACAACTCAAATGGCATGAACACAACTGCAAAACATCATCCTTTAACTCACCCAATAGGACATGCATGAGTGGTGATTGAATAGGTGCCAAGTAAGATTCAAAAATATCAATTTAAGGAAAAAGAAGATACTACTACCATTTCTAAAATAAAATAGAAGCCAATTGATCTCATTGAAGCTACTATCCCAACATTCTCCTTAGTGGATCAAAGGACCACATCTATAAAGGCAAAAAAAAACATGAAGTTACTAAGGATGCTCCTCTTAGCACTGTCAATTTTTTTGCGTGGCTCTAAGTCTTGCTTCATTTTTATGCAATGTTTCTTAAACCCTAATGGCTCTGTTCTTAAAACTTGGTTCATTTCATGGTCTAAAATCCTAAACCCTTCGGCATGTTATAAAATGTCGTAACCTTTTTTATGTCACTTAAGTTACTTAAGTCCATGGGTTTAAGTTGTCATTGAGTGGGGCCACATCTTTATTATCTCCTAAGTCCTAGCAGGGTTTACATTAATTTTTCCTAAAGTTCCTAAATTTCCTGTGACATGTTACCTTTTCCTAAGTATCATGCAGGTTCCTTTTGATCCGACCCTAGGCGTGATTCCTTAATCACAAGATGCAGTCAACATAACCATTAAGGCATTGCGTCATGTCAACGCGTGTCTATTTCCAGATCATGGGGCCTATCAACGGTAGGTTAATGATCGACAGATCCACTTTAATCTAATGTTGGCATGATTCCTTAATCACGAGATCCATGATGTTTTATTATCACAGAATCATGCCCTTGTGCCATGTGGAGGTAAGTGGGAACAAAGTGTCAGGTTACCAAGGTGGTTTTTGGACAGTTAGATCTATTTGATCTAACGGATGATGCTTTACCACTGAGAACAATTGTAAGGTAGATATTATTCGCGGCTTCATGCTTGTATGTCGCATGGCGGGTGGCGGGGCCATTGTAAAACCAAAGGTGCTTAAAGGATAGTCAAATATCATAAGATCTAACAGTTGTCGCTATCCTGTGAAGGAAAGTTGATCACGGGTTAGTCTTGAAGGCATTGCGATGAAGTGACACACGGAAAGTGGTCAGAGAAAAGACAAAGGTAAAGGACAATCAGATCATTTTTTATCGTGTGGTTATCATTATCCCGTGAAGGAAAGATGATCTCTATTTAGTCATTAAGACATTGTGACTAATCGACATGTGTCTAGCCTGGTTTGTGGGACGTACGATTTCAAAGCCCAAGGTGAGGTTAATACACGGTTTAGTTGGTTTTCATCGGACGGCCAGTGATTTCCCTTTAATGGGAGATGCTTGATAGATATTCATAAGGGCATCACGACAGAGTGATGCATGTCCAGATCTAATCATGGCTCATGGGTAACTTAAAAGGATATCTATGGCTATGTTTTAAAGTTGGTTTAAATTTCAAATCTCGACCACCAATGGTGTTTTCCGCGCCACCTATAACCCTTGAAATCAAATATTTGAATTTTTAAATCCTTTCTGAGGGTTTTTCAAGTGGTGGACTATGTTGTTTACTGTAGACAAGTAAATGAATCCATCTAATTTTGTGGATCCTATTTATGGAGCCGTAAGATGCTGCTAAGATGAGATCCAATTGCTTTGAACATCTTCAGAGTGCATTAATGCTGAGAAGTGTTTTTTTAAGGGTTTCTCATCAGATTTGTAGGATCTTTATTAACCCTAAAGGACGGTTCTCCACATCCCAAGAAGTTTGGCGGTTGCAGATCAGATTTCACAAAAAGGAATAAAGAGAAAGAAGAGCTACTTAAAACAAGGACAAAATAGTTTGGTGACTAAAAAATAGATTTTTTCCAGAAAAGAGATAAAAGATAGAATTTACTTGGCGAATTAAAATATTTTTGTAGTTATTGTTGAGGCTCTGTGTTCCAATCAAATATTATCTTATAATAAATCATTTGATAGGTTTTATTTTATGTTTGTCCTTTTTTGTGTTAGGGTTTTAGTTCTTGACATACCCCTAAATGATCCAAATCTTGTTGCAATCCTTATTTCTATAAAGGGATTTCCAAGATCATTTAGAGGGACTGGAAACTTGGGGAAGTAAAAAGAGCATTAAAATTGTATACTTTTTCCAGTGAGAGTATAGCAAATTGTTTAGACTCTATCTAGACAGAATAGAAGTGTCCTGTCTTTTGCATTTATTGAACAGGTGTATGTTTTGAAACATATTGAAATAGGAACATGATTCCTTATACTTAATACAATATTCTAGATTAAAGTCTCTCCTTTGTGCTTATCTCTTGAATTGTGAAATTTCTTATTCATTGAATGGAGTTTGTTTGTGTATATGCCATTAGTCCTCAGCTTTGATCGAAGATCAAATAAAATAATTATTTGGATGTGACATAGGTTCATTTGGTTTGTCTACATAATGATCTAATACGAAGTGTTTGGTATGGGTTATCTGTGTTTATGGCTTTCAATCTTTGACAATAGTTAGTTCCTTGTGTTCTGCATCTGTAGTAGACTATGTTGCTCAATGGATAAAGCACTGATTAGGAACTAGTATAATCTACACATATGTATGTCTAGTTATATTTGGCTATATTCTACCCCTTTTAAACATCAAAACCATCTTAGTACCTTTTGATTTTTTTGATTATTGGTTGTTGTTCTGCATGGTAGTGAAGAGTCAATGAATGAGTGGTTACAATTTAATACTTTCTTACCATTATTTGTTGTTAAAATCCAGAGTTGTAAAGAGTTGTGAAGAGTTAAATATCTATCTAGATTAGGTGTACTCGCCTTGGTTTTGCAGAGCCAGAAGTGCAGAGGGTAGTCTTGTCCCTATAGTTGGTCCAGTTACCTTGAAGATCTTCCCATACTTGGAGCTAACCACTCTTAAAATCATTCTTAAGGTATATTGGTAGCTTTCAAAGCATAAAGAATTTTAAACACCAACAAAATAGTGACTCTACTGGGGAGTCAGATATAGAGTCATGTGCTACAAAGAAGTACTCCTCATACTTATAAAGTGAGTCAAGTTTGTTTTTTCTTTCATTACAATATTGTCTGAAAATCCAAAGTTCCTAAAAGATAACATAATATCTCACAAGTGGTGAGTGATGACTTTGAGTTCTCTGATTACACGCATGTGCATGTGATTAAAAAAAGACTAAATAGAAATGTGGAGTTGAAAGCATAGTCAGTGTAGGAATATATATTGAGACCCTATTAGGGGTGTGTTGTGAATTTTCTGGTTTTGAAGAAGGTTAGAGTTGGGAAGGATTTATCAACTGATTTAAACTTGTCCTTTGCAAAGAGGTGGCAACTCTACCAAAAAAAATTAAGGTGATGTGAAGGTGACTTCAAATTAGTATTTTTGCAGCTATTAAAATGCATCTAGGTATTTTTTTTCGGGTTATAAATTTTTCCTTATTAGGTGATCTAAGCACTAAGAGAAATAACAATTTGTGGATAGAGGTTCACATGCTTCAAGATTAGAATTGCATTTTGCATAATCAAACGGAAGTATGTATCAGCTTCAACATAAATGAACCTAAGAGTCACAATGGATACAATGTCTAAATTGGACGTTGATCTTGAGAAATCTAAAAGGGAGTATGATTTCATGAACCAAGAACTTCGGAGAGTGAGATTGGAGGCTGATAATTTAGCTAGATGAGGAAAAGGATCAATTTTATCAGGCATTCTTCTAGACCTTATTGTGTTGATACTCAAATTGCTGCAACATCGAATACCAAAGCATCTACTTCTCAGACTGGTAATCCTTTTCAAGGGAGACTGGCTCATGCAGAAAGGTACAATTTTTTTTCTTTTATTGGTATCCCTGGTTATCCTAATACTATTCCAAGTGAAATTAGAGATAGACTTCCTAAATTTGATGGAAATAATGTCGTCACTTGTGAAAAGCATTTAAAAATTTTTACAGATATGATGGATGACTATGACATTGTACATGAGGATGTAATGATGAAAATTTTTGTTCAATCTCTAGTTGAGGATTCTAGGGATTGTTTTAAAGGATTACCTTATGATTTTGTAGGATCTATGAATGAACTAGAAGATTGTTTTAAGGAGCAATATCGTGACATAGATTTTAGGGATTCTACTATGTCCAGATCTGGAGTACCTTTTCCAGATCCTGATGTTGAAGAGGTTTTTGAAGAAGAGCAAGAGATTCAAGAAAAAATTATTTTTTCTACAAAGAAGAATGAAAAGAAAGGTGGGAGAATCTTCATTTATTTTTTACACGAGGTTTTCTGCTAAAATAAGTGATTTTGACATTCATTTCTATCCTCAAGATTCAGTTTGAGTTAATGTTGTAACCACCCTAATTTGGTCTACTCTGACTATGGACACTATTTTTCCTAAGTGTGATCATACCCCCAATTATCTCAAGACAACTCTTCGATTGGCTGGCGTAATTCATTCAAATCAGATTTAATCTCCTAAGTGATCTAATCACTCAATCTTATTAATCACCTTAGCCAATCAAATTCAACCAATTCAATTCAAATCAAAACCTGGCTAAGGTAATTAATTTAAAGGGAATTAAATAAATCCTTATTATATCTAATCACTTGCAAAAAGCCTATCCCCTAGCCTAAATTAATCTAATTAATTGGCTATAGTCCTAATTAATTATCTAAAGCAATAAAACAACTTAAATAATTAATTTCCCTATTTTTGAATCAATATATTAATTATAATTCATTTAATTAATATTCCCTTTAACCCTAGCCTAACCTATCTCAACCACCTTGACCCTGGGTTCAAACCCATCCCAACATATTCCCCACATTCTAAGTCTAATCCTAATCTTAATCCATCCTAACCCACTTCCTAATGATGTCACATTCCTAATTTTGTGATTAGGAACTCAACCCACTTGAGAAAGTCAACTTTCTCAAGCTTGACTCCAAACCCCCACCATGCCTCTTAAAAGCTTGCATTTAATGCATATGCCTTCCACCATGCTCTCATTAATGCATTATTAATGGAGATTCCTCAAGCCCATGCCGCATGAATGCCTTTGGAATTTATTACCTCTTACACCTCATTAATGGCAATTGCAACTCCATTAATGAACCTTGTCCCTCCTCTCTCTCCTCATTTCTTCTATAAATAGAATGAGTTTTTGAGCTCAAATGGCCCTTAATTTTTGAATGTAATCTTATAATGCCCTTAATTTTAGGTTTGAATGCATTGTTATGCTATTAGGATTAACATAGGTTCATGTTGCATTTTATCTTCCAGGTTTGTGCATTGTTATAATCTTAATTTTTAGGAGCTAGAATACATGTTTATTGGATATCTTTCTTAGTTTTAATTAAATCTTTCATGCTAGGTTGTATATGTCACTGAAAAAGGCATAATCTGAGGGCTATTATGTTATTTTTCACACTCCTCCTAGTTAGAAAGCAATAGATCAATTTTAGTGGATTTACATGCTTCACTAACCTTATTTTCACTAACGTAATGATCTATTGAAGTGTTGTGTCGTACGTAATAGGTGCACTATTTCACACACACATTTCTGGCACCCACTGTGGGGCTCAATTTCAGATTTGGCCTCATTTCAAACTCATTTTCACCAATTTGTCTTCCCAGATTTCAGGTCCAGGCTCATTTTTGGTAGTAGAAGCTCGCATCCGGGATACGTCCTCGCACCGCAGAAATCTAGGCTCGCATCCAAGATCTCCTGGGTCATTTTTAGTATAGGTGCGCATATGGCCAGCACTCTATCGCATCTAGTAGTAGAGGCTCACATCTAGTTTTTTGCATCATTTCCTGTAATTTTAGGATCACATCTGGTTGGAATTTTTGTGAACTTCATTGCCTAACCCCTAACACTTTAACTAGTTGTTGATTTGGTCTTTTGGCAGCCTATGGTCTTTTGGCAGCCTAACTAGTACTTGCAGGTTTCTGATAAGGAAGTGGGAAGACTTGACTAACGTGTGTGCATGCAGGTGCTTTTAAACTAATTTTAGTACTAACCATTTACAAAGCTTTTTCAAAAAGTTAACACATTTTCTCAACATTTGTTAAAACAACCATATTACTATGCTCTTTTCCTTTAAGGAAAATCAGATAATCAGACATTGGGTTGATACTTGTAAAGGAATTTGGAGATAAATGGACAAAGAAACTCACACTTTAATTCATTTTGGAATCAGTAATTGAACAACACAAATCACTTAACATTGCGGGTAATTGAACAAGCAAATATCAATTGTGTAAAGTTTTGGATCAGAAATTGAACAAGAAAATCATCTAACTTTGGGGAAACTGAACAAAACAAATTTTCTTTCATGCATCCTATTTTCATAAAATAGGAACATCTTAAATCAGGCACAACATTGCTTGAGGGAAAGAACTGTTTGATTGAAATTGTTTTAGGAGAAAACAACATGGATTAGGAAAGTATGCTCTTCTTCTTTTGAAGAATCAAAAATCTAGACATCCTACACTCGCCAATCCTTTGTATGCTTATTTAACAATAGAGGGCCTGTCGGTTGAGGAACAAATCTCTCGGGAACGACCCAAGTGAGGACAGGTTTTACGCCAACCCTTCCAACTCACTATAAATAATTACTTCCTTGTAGGCCAAAGCCTCGAAAGACGGAATCAGTTTTGTTCATAGAATTCTGACATCATTCCTTGTACATGCTTGGGTATGTGTAGAGTGGAGCTGCTTGAATCTTGCTTGTGAGACTACATATACTTGAGTACTCATAGGGTTATACGCCTCAATTTTTCCTTGTGCAATTCTATGGGAGACAGTTTTGAATGGATTTCCCCATTATAAATAACAAAATTCATAGAGAAAATACCTGATTCATCCCCGAGAGGGTGATAATCCTTGTGCAATGCAAAAAGTAATTGCCCCAAGACACTCATCATATCATGCCCTCACTTGAGTTTGGAGTCAGCTAATATAGCGTCATGACTAGAGCCATTGCGTGCTTGGTGATGGTTGTATTATGATTAGAATTTGAGTCTGTACCTAAGTCAATGAGAAATGATTTTTATCCTCTACCTAGAAAATAGGGCATAAGGATGTGTTTGTTCCCCTAACAATGCAAATCTGCTTGACGTATCCGAAAGATCACTAAAAAAATAAAATCCTTCAAAACAAGCAACAAACTTCAATCCTTGGTCTACACACGTGTTTTTCACTCACCGACAGGTCTTAGGATGCAATCTACAATCAAACAAACTTCACGCACTTCCAGAACACATTTTACAAAATGGACAAAATTTGACAAAAACACCAGAAACTCGCATCCTGCATTTCATGGCTCGTATCTGGTATTTAGATCTTATCTGGTATCTTGGCTTGTATCTGGTAAACACTTCATCACATCTAGGGTACAAGGTTGCATTTGGTCCATCAAAAGTTTGCATACTATATTTCTTGGCTCGTATCTAGGAGCTTGCATCTAGGACAGTGGGCACTTGTAGATTAGTTTCTCAGAAAAAAATAGTTTATTTGGATACCCTTTTGGCTCTTTAGTCTCTCCTTGTTGTCTCTTCTAGTCTCCCTGTTGTTGTGTCAAAATTCTTTCTCAGACGTCTACCTCACATGTTCTATCAATTTCTCACAATCAGTATCAATACGCGTGGTCTATCTTCTTTTCAAAACAACTTGATTCCCAGCTCACTATCAGGGCATTCTAACCCTTTGACAGTGGAATCATTTACTTTCACCAAAACACAAAGGACACTTCCACCTAGACACACTCACTTGAATTATTTGAGACACTACCTGACACTATTGGGAAACATTGACAAAGTTGAGATACAACTTCATGGTTAACACAAGACGTAACAAGTACACTTCTAAAGAATCAGAAGTACTTTTGAGATCACTACACTTCCAAAGAGGAGAAACATCCCACAGTTCCCTACTTGATTTAGACTCTCCAACAATGGATAGAGACACTCGCGGATGGAGTGAGGCTTTTTAAGAATATGAAAATTACAAGTACCAAAAGCACGAAGATATCAATGAAGAAGAAGAACCCACATTTGACTGTATATTTGAATTAGGTAGTGAGGAAGACATCACTGAAGAAGAGTACAATAAACTCAAGCAAAGAAATAAGTTCCACAAGATAATGGAAAAGATGATTGGTGAAGATAAAGAGAAATACTTTCTCCATCTAGCATCCACGGGTGTGAAATTACCTAGGGATTATGATGTGGAACAACTAAGATAGAAGGAGGTGTCAACTCCTATCTCTATTCTCACCAAATAACTAACCTTGATGAAAACAGAGCTTACGAATCTCAAACAAGAGAAGGCTAAACCTAAGACGAAATACTCTTTAGACTCTATTTTTCCATTTCCTTTTGACAAGAGTATTACTATGGTTCCGTTTCCTCCCAACATGGCAAGGCCAAAGTATGAAAAATATATGGGAGAGACTGATCCACACGACCATGTGAGAGAGTTTTGTGCTCTGAGCATATAATACATGCATGAACCTACATACCTCATGCAACTCTTTCCATGAAGCCTAGGAGGTAATGCCATGGAGTGGTTCTCAGAACTAACCCCTAAAGTCAAGACTTTTGAGGAGTTAATTCAATGATTTATCCAACATTACTCCTATAACATACAACACAATGTGACTATGATGGATCTATGTAACACTAAACAAAATACTGGTGAATCATTTACACACTTCCTACAAAGGTGGAGGAAAATCTTTGCACGATATTCAAGAGCTATTCCTGAAACTGAGAAAATGGAAATCTTTGTTAATAACTTGGTACCTGAGTTGAACTATGCATTACAAATGTAAGACTCCCCTAGCTTCAACAAGATGATCAAGAATGCCATATGTATCAAAGAAGTCATGGTTAAAAAGGGAGAAATCACTCTTCAAAATGAAAAAAAATCTACCAACTCTAACTCAAAGCCTAAATGGTGGAAATAGAACAAAAATGTTTTCAACGATGGAGTAGTAGATGCATCTAATGTTGACCCTAAACCCGAGGTGTTCAATCTAACAAATAGCATGCAAGAAAGCAAATATACCAAGGTAACAACCTCCATACCTAAAGAAAATAATGATAATGGCAAGGGTCGGCCATGGACTTCCAAGCCTCATCAAACATTCACTCCTTTGGGAGAGACTCTTGAAACTATTCTGAAGACCCTATTAGACAACAAGATTCTCACAATCCCAGATTCAAAACCATGGGAACCCGAAGTCAAACCTAGAGGGATGACAATTCTTACTACATCTTTCACAAAAAACAAAGGACACAAAATTAACAATTGTCTCAAACTCAAACATGTTATCCAAGACCTTATTGAAGGATGAAAGATCAAGGTAGAAGGACACACTACTAATGAAGACCATACAAAATTTAACAAACCATTCCCTAATTACGAGAAAGGGGAAGTGTCTAAAGGAAAAGGTAAAGAAGTAAACTACACCTACTCCAATAATGATAATGTGATCAACATGCTAGACATTAAAACTGAATCAATTAATGTGGTCACAATCAAAGGTGTTAAAGACGCATCTTTCCAATCGAATGCAGTAACTCGGAGTCAAGCACAGGTCACGATCAAAGGACCTAATTTCTCATCAAAACCAACAACAACGTCAAAGGTTCCTATTGTTACTATCCCCAAACCAACAGTGACAAAACAAAATGTTACTATACCTACAGAAAAATATAACTTGGTGGATCAGTTACAACGAACCTCTGCTAAAATTTCCATCTTTGAGTTGCTAAAAATATCCATAGTACATAGGGAAATCCTCGAACAAGCTCTACATACCACAAATGTGCCAAAGGACATTGATATAGACAAATTCCAAGCAATGGTTAACCATATCTCAGCACCACATTACCTATCTTTTTCTGAAGAGGATGATAAATCATTAACACATCCACATAATCAACCTCTTCATATTGAAGTCCTGATTCATAAATCTCATGTTAGATGTGTATTGATAGATGGAGGTGCGGGATTGAATATTTGTACCCTTAATCTAATTAGGAAACTAGGTCTCTCATAATAGACCATTGATTCTAGAAGCAAAATCACTATCAAAGCTTATGAGGAGGAAGAAAGGTCCTCTAAAGGTATTATTGTTCTACCCATCAGAATCAAGCCAGTTGAAAGGAATGTCATATGTCAAGTTCTGGATCTACCCTTAGCCTACAATATCATGTTGGGGAGATCTTGGATCCATGAAATGCAAGCTGTACCATCTACATATCACTAGTATATCAAATTCCCACATAATGGGGTGGAGGTAAAAATTCCTGCGGATGCCAATTACACTTGCAACAATGTCAAAGAAGGTAGTATGATTCCACATAACAAGGAAGCTATGGATGAGATTTCTCCTGAGACTACCAAATACATGGTGATGAAAAGCTTTAGAAAGACTTTAAAACTTCAAGAAATAGGTATGGGAGAATACAAGCTGGACATGACTCCATCACTGACAGAATTACCAGTATCACCCAGATATTATGGAAGACCTTCCTCTTCGTTCATGCCTACTGCATCTAAAGAGCTAGAAATCCATAAAGCAACTGGCATGGTTAAGGCATCCACATCTTCTTTAGATAACATAGAAGAATAGGCAGTCTTGGACTGGATTTACAAGGGAGAACCAAAGGAAGCTGAGGTGAAATACTTAGAAATATCCCCAGAATAGTATGGTAAAGGATATGACCTCCTCAAATAAATGGGTTACAAAGGAAAAGGACCTCTAGGAGACAGGAAGAGGACTTATTGAACCTGTGCACATGGAATTTAGGAATACCAGAGACAAAATAGGACTGGGTTTTAATAATGAATCTGACAAACCTGCTTCAAAATATAGTCCAATCTCTAACAAAGGGAGTGATGAAACCAAAGAGCTAGAACTAGAAAAGTGGTCCTATGAAATATTATTACATGTTGGTGCAAATAATCTCGAATATCAAGAAGAGAAATATGTTCTGAGCTTTGAAACACCACAAGACATTCACATGCCTTTGTTAGCACAAGCTCATATTCAATAGGTCAGAGAAACAACGAAAGATGATCCAGAGGTACCATTGATAGAAATGGCTACTAAGAGCACATATCGACAATAGAATTCACATCCTAATTGGGGGAAATTAGTTACAATCACACATGTCCTTGATTTACCACACTTTGATCCACAAGTGGCTAATCGGGTACATCAGTCAGATAACTATTGCTAAATTCTTTAACACGTCAGATGACAAAGTAGCCGACTCTCATGATTATGAATGGGATGAGCTATCTGTCACCATAGAGGAAATTGAAATAGATGTGATTCACATGTTTGCAGCTCCATCAACACCCAATGAACATTCTAACACTACTCCCAACAATGCTGATATTCCTGAAGCAGAGGATGAATTCCTTCCCCCAATCATTGACGGAGAGGCTGGTGTTCTCCTAAGTCTAGAAGAAATTCAGAGGTGACAAGAAAGAAGCCTCCTTTTACAGAGAGATGAATACAAATACTAAACTGATGAGTCACTAGAGTTCAATCCACATATAACTAACAATGACCCTTTTAATAACGATCTAACTCTTATTGATCTAAACATCAAAGAGATTAACTTAACAAAACATGTCATGTCAGTTAATAGTCTTGACACTAACACGATGTTGTCCTTCCCAAAATCCAACTCCTTGTCTTTAATAAACCCAGATCTAATTGATTGGACTAAAATAGATCCTACTCCTATCCTTGACTTTCCTAATGACTATACTTTGGATTTCTATCTAAATTATTGTGAACCTTACCCTTCTTCCACCAATGCAAAGAGCGAGAGCATGTCACGGGAGGATATCAAGTTTCTCAGTAAAAATTTGAAAAATAAAAAGAAGAAAGGAACTGATGGTGAAAACTACGTTGTGGCGGTATTAGATTATAAAATAGTAAAAACAAAAGATGTATCTGATGGTGAAAACCTCTCAAAGGTGCCAAAGGATGAGATTCTTGATATCCTCCTTGAGCACTTTCAAGAAAGGTCTTCAGTACTGACAGAACCAATAGAACTAGTTAACTTGGGCACCACTACAGTTCCTCAAATTATTCACATAGCACAATCTTTGTTAGAAGAGGAAAAGGTACAATTCACTGAGTTCCTAAAAGAGAAAAAGATCAACTTTGCATGGTCTTACATAGATATGCATGGAATAGATCCTAAATTGATCATGCACCATTTGTCTATAGCTCCTGGGATTAAACCTGTGAAAAAAAAAAACTAAGAAAGATGCATCCTCACGTTGCATTACTAGTAAAAGTGGAGCTAGATAAATTATTGAAGGATGGATTCGTTAGAGTCATCACTTACACAGGATGGATTTCTAATGTGGTCCCAGTATCTAAATTAGATAAATCTATTAGGATCTATACAGACTAAAGGGACTTAAACAAGGCATGTCCTAAGGATGACCTCCCACTACCTAATATTAATATGATCATAGACCTCACATAAGGCTATTGGATGTATTCATTAATGGATGGTTTCTCAGGATATAACCAAATTAAAATTTCTCCTGAAGATCAAGAGAAGACCACATTTACATGCACATGGGGAACCTTTTGGTGGAACAATATGCCATTTGGGTTAAATAATGTAGGTGCTACATATCAAACAAAAATGACCACTATATTCCATGATATGATGCATAAAAACATGGAGGATTACATGGATGACACCTTAGCTAAATCAAGAGAAAGAAATACACATATTAATGACTTAAGGAAGATATTGGATCGTATGGAGCAATTTCAACTCAGACTCAATCCAAAGAAATGTGCCTTTGGGGTCCAATCAGTAAAGCTCTTAGGATTCAATGTCTCAGCAAAAGGAATTGAGGTAGACCATGCAAAACTCAAGGCTATACTAGAAATGACTCCTCCATGCAACATTAGTCAGATGAGGACATTACAAGGAAGACTCTAGTCCATCAGGAGGTTCATCTCACAACTTGCAGATAGAGCGCAACCCTTTACCAAATTGCTACACAAAGGGGTCACCTTCAAATGGGGTGAACATTGTGAAGCCAACTTCAGCGAATTAAAAGAGTACCTAGCTACTCCTCCTATTCTCATGGCACCCTTTCACAGAAAGCCATTACTCCTATATATTTCAGCTATAGCTACATCATTAGGATTATTGCTGGCATAAGAGGATAAAACTAATAAAGAAAGAACAATCTACTATACCAGTATAACACTAGTGGCCTATGAACTCAATTACAGTATAATTGAAAAATCATGCTTAGCGGTTGTCTTTGCATCACAAAAATTGAGACACTACATGTTGTCACATATAGTGAGGCTCATTGCAAAGATAGATCCTTTGAAGTACCTACTAAGAAAAATAGCATTAACAAGACGTCTGGAAAAATGGGTCATGATTCTGAGCAAATTTGACATTGAATATGTGGACCGAAGAGCTATTAAAGGAAAAGTCCTCGCAGATCAACTAGTTGATTCACCACTCCGGGATGACGAACCTTTAAGAATTGAGTTCCCTGATGAAACAATTATGCATCTAAAAAAGTATCCATGGAAGATGTACTTTGATGGTTCTTTCACGCAAAAAGGCTCTGGAATAGGGGTTCTATTCATAACTCATCCTACAAATTGATGTTTCCATGCACAAACAACATTTATAAATATGAAGCATTGGTAAACGGTCTTAAGCTTGCTATGGAGTGGAAGATTGTAGAGTTACATTTGTATGGTGACTCCCAACTCATTATCAATCAAATCAATGGAGACTATCAGACTAAAGATGAGAATTTTATGCCCTACAAGAAACTAGTAGATGACTTAAAGAAGTACTTTTTCTTCATCACATTCCTGTAGATACCAAGAATAGAGAATAAGGTTGCAAATGCTATGGCTATTCTGGAATCCATGCTACAACTGGAGGAACATCAATTCTACTATGAATTCTTGGTGGAGGAATTATCCTACCCAACCTTTAATACCCCTGAATACCAAGTAATTTGTGCTTTAAACACCCAAGCCCAATCTTGGTATACTAAGATCATTTCTTACCTAACTAACCAAACTATTCCCAATGATCTATCCAGAAATGAAAAAAGAGCCTTGATTAGGATAGCATCGCGTTATTTCATCATAAATAATAACTTATATAGACAAGGTCTTGATGGTACACTTCTTAGATGTTTAGAACACGAAGATTCAGACCACGCATTAAAAGAAGTCCATGAAGGTGTATGTGGATCACATTCAAACGACTTTTCACTAGCAAAGAAACTGCTCAGAGTAGGCTATTATTGGGCTACAATGGAAAAAGATGCTATTCAATTTTATAAAACATGTCATAAATTTCAAACACATGGAAATCTTATCCATGCTCCTACTAGAGAACTCATACCTTTCATAACACATTGGCCATTTAAGCAATGGGCCTTTGACTTGGTTGGACAAATATATCCTAATTATTCAAATGGACACAAGTTCATCATTACAGCCACTAAGTATTTCACAAAGTGGGTCAAGGCCGTGCTGCTAATCAAAGCCACTACCAAATAGGTGACTATATTCATTTTGAACTACATTATTTGTAGGTATGGGATACCCTCCTCAATTGTAACAAACAATGGGGGCCAATTTAAAAACCAAGACATTGACGACCTTTGCACAAAGTTTTACATTACTCAACATTGATCCTCAATCTATTACCCTCAAGGTAATGGAGAAGCTGAGGCATCTAACAAAAATATTCTCAAAATCCTACACAAAATTGTGAGTAAGTTTGGTAGAGATTGGCATTTATAATTAAATCTGGCACTATGGGCCAACAAAACAAGCATCAAAACACCAACTGGAGCCACACCATTTGCTCTTGTTTATGGTGCTAAAGAAGCACTAGCTATTGAGGGTAAAATACAATCTTTGCAGATATCTTTACAAGGTCGTGTTACTGATGAGCAATACTGCATTGATATGGTGAATTATTTAGACTTTCTTGATGAGTGCACGCAACATGCATTTGTTCATATGAAGGTGTACCAAGCACAAATGTCAAAAGGGTACAACAAGAAGGTAAAACCATGAAAATTTCAAGGGGGGATCTCGTTCTAAAGGAGAATCCTAAAAACCAGCCTAACAAAGAACAGAAGGGCAAGTTTGAACCTAACTGGCTGGGACCTTATGCTATCACTGCTACTTTTGGGACAAGAGCTTATCAGCTAGCTACACCTGAGGGAGATGTCCTTCCAGATCCTCTCAATACTCTACATTTGAATTGGTTCTATGCTTAATGTTTGGCTAGTAGAGCATGTACAGTAAAATACTTCTCAGAAAATTCCAAACAACATTCAGAAAATTGATCCTGAAGAAATTCCAACAACAGTGGAAAAAGTCCTGAAGAAAGGTATCATTGGTGAAAACCTGGAAAATAGGCGCCTTGGTACTATAGAAACATTCAAAAAAGAAAAAATAGCAAAAAAAAAGTGAAAAAGAGAAAAGTGGCTTGATGAGAACTTGGTAAAATAGGCATCTTGATAGCAAAAAGAATGGATTACACCTATGCTATGAGTTGACTTTTTTCCTTAAGAATATCTTATCCTTTCTTGGGATTTGTCTTCATGATTGCACCTATTCTATGAGTTGACTTTTTGTCTTAAGAATATCTTATCCTTTCTTTGGATTTGTCTGCATTTTTGTCCTAGGATCAAGTCATTCCACACTGGGGGCATCTTTTCTAGTATAATAGGTTGTGTTTGCTAGGTTGTTAGGATGGTTTTTCTTGTGATACAATTCTTCTCGATGCTTTCACCAAAATGTCACTTTCACGAAACAAGGATGACACAAACATTGTACTAATGGTGTTCCTAAGCCCTACATTGGATTGCAAATGGGAGCAATGTTTCTACATAGACATGGAATACATATTTCTTAAATTCCACATTTTTTATTGATGAATCTCTACTGCACTTGACGAATGAATCAATAGTATTTCCCAATACTACTTAACCACATTTTGATCTTGGTTTGATTGTGACTCTTTTATGCACTAATGATATTTTGAGTAGGGGCATCTAAGTAGTTATAAATTTTAGTTGATTGATTCTCAATTGATTATTGTTATGTCTTCTGAGTTACTCCATGACGTCTGCAGAATGACAAAGAGTCGCCAGGATAGGGGGCATAACTTTTTCTTGGTTTTCTGTGTATGGTGATTGTTCCACATGATCCTATAAATTTCACCTAACTTGGATGTTTATGGTAAGAGCTGCCAACATGAGTGGATAGCCACATATATCTTGATATTTGTTATGTGTAAACTACAGCGAGGTTGAAACAATTTCCTTGTCTATTTCCTAATTCAAATTCTCACTAAAATATACGAAGCACAATGTACCCAAGGATATGAATTTTCAAGGTCAATGCAGGTCCAATATCTTTCCTTACATCAAATCTGATATAATAAAAGGAAGGTGGCTAATTTGTTATCCTTGCTTCTATGCCTTGATGCCTAAGTCTATTTCTGACATTTCATCCAATAAAAATAGTATTCATACTTTCATAATATCAGTGTCTACTAGTGATGGTTGTACTATTAGGTGGTATCCATTCTAAAAAGCACCCAATGATGATAAAAATGTTACAATATCTGCAAATCAGTGATAGTCCTAAGAGTCTACATGTAGCTGCATTTAGACATTACATGATGCATTTTTTAAAGAAACACAACATAAAGGGTTTTGAGCTCAAATATGATTTCTAATTCATCCAAGTTAATTACATCACATATTTCTGATATCAATGTCGTTGGACATACATAGCATACATTTTGCATCCATAAAAGAGACAAAAGGAAAATACACAAACAAAGCATTTCTACATTTCATTTTACATCCTAAGTGCATCCATACATTTACTTGCGTAAAGAAAAGTCAAAAACATACATTTGCATATTCACATAAATATCATTTGAAACACATTTATATCAGTGATAAATCCAAAGCATAAATGATGTCATCATCTACAATCTAACTCATCATAAAACCAAGATACAATCACATGTGCAAAGCAAAGAGAACTCATGAAACATGTCAGAATCATAAACAACTGCATTAGATATATATATCATCATGGTACAGATCAAAAATATGGCACAAGTCTACATAAAGAGTATTAGAGTATCAAAATGATAGGAAGAATCAAATATACATCTATAAAGTGTCATCATACAAAAGAATGATCCCAACAGGATCCAGATATATAAAATGATCTCAAAAAAACATGACAAGATATAATATTAGCTCTGGCTTCCCCCCTCTCCCTGATCTAGAGGAGGAGGTGGTGGTACAAATAGAACTGTTGGAGGAGGAATGGCCCCCTCTGACTTTTGTGCTAGGCGTGAAAATGATACAGCTCTCTTCCCCTCTAACACTTGAGCATGATAAAGAGCATAATAATATGTGGCCCTTTGGCCCTGGTGCACCACAGTATGAGCCTGAGTATTGGGCTCGCATCTAAGCCTCTCCAGCTGTCTATCTCTATCAGAAAGCAATGCATTTGATACAACAATCTTGGCATCTGCTCCAGTAAGCCTAACCTCTAATGCTGTGATTTTTTCCCTGAGCTACTCTTGCTCCTGCTCGCACTGAGATAGTGGATCTCTATCTCTGCCAGGACCCCTCCAGAATCCTATCCTGAAGGTCTATCCTGTGACATATTTGGATGCCTCTGGTGCTGCTCTCTCTACTTCTCCCCTATAAGTAAAGGCCCAGGATCTATCTTGGGAGCAAAAAATCCAAAGCGGGTGCACCAACCCTCTCCACTACCACTGGCACCACTACCACCCACAACTCCTCCTCCCCTATCATCTCCACCATCGTCCCCCTCATCTAGAGGAGGGCTCCTACCATCTCATCTACCTCCATCTTGACCTCCATCTCGGCCTCCATCTCTCCCTCCCATGGCACCCTTATCTCTCTGTGCTCCACCTCTACCTCTGATAGGGCAGTCATCAGGGTCATAATCTACAGGGTCTTCTGTACAAGGAATGGCCTCCTCAGGAATAGTGAACCGTGGGAATGGATACTAAAGAATCTTTGTTGCATACCCATCTGAACAACCTGCATCTGTAACATCAAGATGGAGATCACAATCAACTCCGACCATATCCCTGATCTCCTGGTGGGTGGTCTCATAGCTCAGCTGGGCACCCAACAATGGTGCCTCATCACAGATCTGGGCATAAACTATTATATCCTAGCTCCTACCCTATCGATGATCAAACTGTCTCGAAACTCGGGTATGTACAAAATTCTCTATAACATATCTGGTCCTCCCAACTAGGTACCTTCTCTGAAAGAAAAATGGAACCTGTCTGGCATCAAAATTCCACTCCTCACAGTCCAAATATGGCCGCCATACTATCTCTATCATGTCATTAAAAAGATGCCACCAGTACTCTACCTTGCCCAGATGGGGCTATTGGAGGAGATGTGCATACATATATACATACGGGTGCTCAGATACTCGCTACCTATCTACTATGGGCCGTGTCACTGGGATGTGCTCCTAGGCCCAGATCTGCAAGATCAAAATCCCTACAATCATACTCTGAGTATAATAATAAACAATCTCATGGAGCTCTCGATACATATGGGCTAGAATACAGATACCCCATGCAAATCTTCGTCTAGAGACGACCATCTGCTCTGACATATCCACCCATTCTACAAGGAATCTGTGTTGTCCTCTGTCTGGCATCATGATACCACCAATCAAGCCTACCAAGTATATAGTCAGACGATCATAGTTATCACACATGTAGTCCCAAGAAATGTATCTCTGATCAATAGTGTCGTCTTGGAAGAAGTGACAAGCTGCACCAATGGTGACAGCCGAAGTCACCTCAAAATGTACCTACCAACCCATCAATGGAACCCGAAGTATGCACCACACGTCCTTAGGTGTAACTATCATCTCCCCGGTTGGGAGATGGAAGGTGTTGTGCTCTAAGTGCCATCTCTTGGCAAGAGCAGTCAACAACCCCTGATTTACCCCTATATCAGGTAAACCAATCAATGATCGTAATCCTACACAGACTACTACCTCCTTCTCATCATCTGACAGAAGTCTGACTAAGGAAAGAACACGCCTTGGATATGTCCCTCTGAATGCAACTACCTCAAAATTGACCTATTTTTGGTAATAAAAAGATGAATCAGTATTCTATCTATGAAAAACATGCAGAAACATACTCAGCTAAGTGATTCAGGGTCCGTAAACAGAAGAGGGATCACAATTGATCAAATTATAAGTCTAAAACTGAGATGTGATCTTGGATATATAGGGTGCAATCTCTTTTACTGGATGTGATCTTGGAAATACAACTTGCGATGGAGTATACTGGGTACGATCCTGGAAATCTCAGATGCAATCCCAAAAATGGGGTACGATCCTATAATATAGGGTACGACTTAATCCAAAATTCATCTTCTAAACTAAGCAAAAAGGGGCACACCGAATACGATCCAAGAAATACAAGATGTGACACAGAATTCTAGGAAAATAGGATACGATCTAGGAAATACCAGATGTGACGCGGGTTTGATAGGGTGAGATCCAGAATCCTAGATTCGACCCAGAATCTAATGAACTATAAAGCTGTAAAAATGCATAAAATTGAAAATTGAAAACTTCACAAGGTAGTTTTACAAGTACTTACCGGAGGTGCGTAATTGGTCGGGTGTTGATATCGATGGCTGAGCTCAAAATGATGCTTCCAGATCAAGACCACCATCTTCTCTACAGAGCTCTAGAATTTACTATGAGTAAAAGTGAAAATGAAAAGTAAAATGATGTTTTTTGACATATATATTGGTCTTTTGAGCTATTTAGGGGTTCTGAAACTCCCCCCAAGCAACTGAAACTCTATTTTTATTCTCTTTTGATCAATTGGGAACCAAATCGAAGGTGCCTATGTAGCTTTTCCCAATGCAGTACAAATTTTTGCAACCGCTCCTGAAAATGTAGAATTGCTCCATATGTTCTGAAACTCAGTTTTCCAGGTTCTATATCATCAAAATTGCACATTTCATCACAAATCTTGGTCTGAAATCATTCTATTGGACTTAAAACTCACATTTTCATGCAATTAACGTGGTTTTCGTGTGTTTTCTAAAAAATACACCTTTCTTTCACTTCTTCTAAATTGTCCTTTCTTGCCCTACCTGTTCCTGCAAGTGATACATCATTTCAATTGAACAATTTTATTCTTTTTCCTTCAATTTTGTTCCTGAGGGGGCATGATCACACTATTATCAATCAAATTCTTTCTCAAAACAACATTAAAATGACTTCGTTATCAAAAAAATAAATTAAAAGGCATGACGACTCCTTGACTAAGTTGAAACTGTCAGATTGAAGGCTTCAATTCTCACAAGATAGATATCCTATGTCTGCATATTCTTAGATTCTTATTAAGCTCCTAGCAGCTTCATACTAATTTTTGGATGACAACCCAGTTTGGAATCGGTATTTTTAATCTTTGGACAACAAC
Organism: Thuja plicata; assembly: GCA_018584345.1. NCBI lineage: Eukaryota > Viridiplantae > Streptophyta > Pinopsida > Cupressales > Cupressaceae > Thuja > Thuja plicata. The sequence goes on from MU224298.1 coordinate 1,870,885, forward strand.
CAAGTTCAGAATTGGTATCTTTAAGATCTTTGCTTATTGACCTTTGTTCGATTAAGTTCAAATTCAATCTATTAGTTTAGTTCATTCAAGTGCGAGATTGATCTCATCAGGAATTTTGTTTGATCATGAGCGAAATTCTCAAATTTTTTGAAGTCAACATCAAAAACTGTCTTTGAATCAATGCGTTGCTTGCACATCAATTCAAAAATGGGCAAATGTAACCACCCTAATTTGGTCTTCTCTAACCATAGAGCCTATTTTCCCTAAGTGTGATCATACCCCCAATTATGTCCAGACAACTCTTCAATCGCCTGGCGTAATTCATTCAAATCAGATTTAATCTCCTAAGTGATCTAATCACTCAATTTTATTAATCACCTTAGCCAATCAAATTCAATCAATTCAAATCAATACCTAGCTAAGGTAATTAATTTAAAAGGAATTAAATAAATCCTTATTATATATAATCACTTGCAAAAAGCCTATCCCCTAGCCTAAATTAATCTAATAAATTGGCTATAGTCCTAGTTAATTATCTAAAGCAATAAAAAACTTAAACAATTAATTTCCCTATTTTTGAATGAATATATTAATTATAATTCATTTCATTAATATTCCCTTTAACCCTAGCCTAACCTATCTCAACCACCTTGACCCTGGGTTCAAACCCATCCCAAGCTATTCCCCCCATGCTAAGTCTAATCATAATCTTAATTCTTTCCTAACCCACTTCCTAATGATGTCACATTCCTAATTTTGTGATTAGGAACTCAACCCACTTGGGAAAGTAAACTTTCTCAAACTTGACTCCAAACCCCCACCATGCCTCTTAAAAGCTTGCATTTAATGTATATGCCTTCCACCATGCTCTCATTAATGCATTATTAATGGAGATTGTTCAAGCCCATGCCTCATGAATGCCTTTGGTATTTATTACCTCTTACACCTCATTAATGACAATTGCAACTCCATTAATGAACCTTGTTCCCCCTGTCTCTCCTCATTTCTTCTATAAATAGAATAAGTTTTTGAGCTCAAATGACCGTTAATTTTTGAATGCAATCTTATAATGCCCTTAATTTTAGGATTGAAAGGCATTGTTATGCTATTAGGATTAACATAGGTTCATGTTGCATTTTATCTTCCAGGTTTATGCATTGTTATAATCTTAATTTTTAGAGCTAGAATACATGTTTATTGGATATCTTTCTTAGTTTTAATTGAATCTTTCATGCTAGGTTATATATGTCACTGAAAAAGGCATAATCTGAGGGCTATTATGTTATTTTTTACACTCCTAGTTAGAAAGCAATAGATTGATTTTAGTGGATTTACATGCTTTACTAACCTTATTTTCACTAACATAATGATCTATTGAAGTGTTGTGTCGCAGCTAACAGGTGCACTATTTCACACAAATGTGTTTTTGAAACTTTTGTTTCCTAATTTAGTTCATTGGCCAGCATCCTTAAGGTTAGACTGTATTGAACATACTAGGGAGTGGATAAAGGATATTGAGGATCTTGAATTTGAGGATATTTCACCTAAGCTAGATCAGAACATCAAAGAGGCAACAATAGTGTTTATAAGGAAAAGGGTAGGAAGAAGAAATGAAAATATAATGCATTTTTTTTATGAAAAATTCTCTAAAGCATATGATGAACTTCTAATGGATGAAATGTCTGCATATACTATTTTTTTTTTGGAAATTTGTTGTCCTGAATCAATCCATTAGTCAGCTTCCTCTTAGGAAAAGGGTATTAAAAATACTGAGAAATGGATAAAAATGATTGAAAAATATAAATCTAAGAATATATTTAATGTTGGCTATGATGCTGACTATTGTATGCACCCTAAAATGGTCGCCTAGACTACAGGCCCCCATTCTTCAATTTATCAAATGATGGAATCAATTTATCCAATTCCTGAATCAATGCTTTGCAACATTTTCAATACAAATCAATTTCCTTGATCAAATCGTAATTAATTAAATTATTTCAATATTTCCTAAGGTTTGATCATTTCATCAATTACCTTATTTAATTAAAAGAAAACAATTCCTTTTTATTAAATAAAATAATATTATTTAATTAAAATCCCTTTTTAATTAAATAATTTTATCTTATTTAATTAAAATCTCTCTTAATTAAACAATCTTATCTTATTTAATTAAAATTTCCCTTTTAATTAAATAAAATAATCTTATTTAATTAAAATAAAATCCCTTTTTTAATTAAATAAATAAAATACTCACTTAAATCCCTCTTTGTGTTGAAAAAGGAAATAAATTAAATATAAATAAATAAAGTTCCTTTTCTACACATCTTCCTAAGTGGCGGGCTTTTTGCCTCTTAATCATAGCCTTTGATTTTTCCTTTTGAAGATATGAGCAGATGGATCAACCAAGATGTAATCTCCACCATTGCTTATTTTCTTTTTGCCTCTTTATCTCCACCGTCCATTGCTCTTTAAAAGGAAAACCTCTCCTTCTCATTTGAATAATCAAGAAATCAAGATACACTTTGATGCTATTGTTATGTTGCAGGTTTGGAGAGCAATTTTGGAGGAGAATTTGAGCACTTGAGCTCGGATATTGCAACTTCTCTCTTCTTGACTTCTTCTTTCATGCCCCCATGGCAATCCATTTAGATTAATCTTGCACTTGCATGTTATATTAGATTCATGTTTCATTTCATAGATTAATCTTGCATTTGTATTTCCTTTCATAGAATAATCTTGCATTGTTATCATATGGAATAGCTTCCATTTTCATTTTCATACATACTTGATGATCATGGAGACTAGAATTCTTTCTTTTCCTCTTTGAATCTCTCATTTTATGGTGTACTTTCATGGGCACAAACTAGGTCTAATATGAGGGCCTCCATTACAAACCCTTGCACTCCATGAATAGAGAGCTATGAGTCACCATTTGAGACCTCATTCTTGAGAAAATCATGGATATAATGATTCATAGAAGTGTGACACATTTTTCGCACACATTTTTTGGTGCCCACTGTGGGGCAGATCTAGCCTCATTTTTTTCATTTTTTTTGCAAATCTATTTTTTTCGTCCGTATTGCTCTTTGACGAAATTTTGCACAATGTTTTGCTTAAAACGATGCGAATTTTTGCTTGTCTGTGCAAAAGTTCGCGCGATCCATGGAGTTTCATCGTGCAGATTCTGGCAAATTTTTGTGCAATCCTATGGTAATCCTCACATGATAAATATTTCCTTCACGCGAAAACTATCTTCTGTTGCCATACCAGTGAGCTATTTTCTGTCAACTTCCAGCTTGCTTGATTGTTGTCCTGTCATTTTTGGTTTTCCTTGGTCGATCCAGGTTAGATTAGATTACTTACCTCGCTGTTAGAAGCTTGTTTACACTTTGGATTCTTGCATTTTGACCTCTTGAGATAGTAATCTTTGATTTCACAAGTGACCTTGCTTGGAGTTGGTGAGCTAGAAACTGTCCTTGTTGAGAAGATAAACCTTTAGATTCTTTGATAACACACTTAGAGAGTTTTGGTAATCTCTTGTCCATTCACTTTCATAAAAATTCAATTTAAATCAATATAACTTGGGTAAATCATCCTCCTGATGCATATGTGTTAGGGTATTCACCTGTTTATTGAGCACCTATGTGGTAGTGTTGATTTATACCTCTTGCGAAATTCTATCTTATCACATCTCTTTTGGACAAGCGAATGCCTTTACTATCCTAGTTTGGTACCAACATTTCTTAGGGTCATCCTATCACCTAGTACCTTTTCTTTCATGCCAATTACAACAAGATATCAAGTAGATAAAAGAAAATGACCTTGAGTAGTCTTCAACCAGTTACCCTTAGTTCAAAATCGCCAAAAACTTAAGGGAAAAGAACCCATATTTGATCAATCACCTAGGAATAACTCAGAAGTTTGGTTTGATTCCAAGGGTCACCTTAGTGAGGTGGGTACCCCCTTAGCATCTTCTCACTAGAATATGGATATGAGTTACATGATGACTCGATGAGAGAGGGAAGACATGGATAAACGTCTTGATGACATCTTTGCAAAATATATAGATAATATTTCATTTGGTGGTTCCTCTCGTGACAGTCGACCAATCTCACCCCTTATCTCAACTAGATATCTGGATGCACACCAAAGGGCTGAGAGAGGTAAGAGGCAAGCTTATCAAGATGATCAATCACAACATGAAAACCAAGATGATGAACTTTATGACACTCATGTAAATGCAACCTATACCAACAACTTGTTTAGAAATTCAAGACCAAGTTCACCGCTCAAAACTTCTTCAAGATACACGAGCAAAAGAATTAAGAGGATTGAGCATGAAAAGAAAGAATTCCTAGATGAACAATCTAAAAAGGAAGAGAAATTTAGACTCCTAGAGTTGGAGAGACAAACTTTGGTGGAAATGGAAAAGAAAGCCTTCCAAGAGGAGCAAGATAGACTCTTGGATCAGCAACTTAATGATCAATTCAACAACATGCGTGTTGGTGGTGGAAACAACTCTCATCCATCCACTCCTCCTAAGACTCCACAAAGTGGAAGATGTTCAAGAATTCCATCATGATCTCCTAGCCCTAGAGGAAGAAGGGCCTCAAGATGTGATCATTATAGGAGATGAATGCCTCCTAGGAACTCAAAACAACCTTCACAATGTGCTCATCATGGTTTGCAATATGGGGGTAGTAGCTTGAGTTTTGATCTCACCTCCCAGGACTTCATGAAAATGCAACAAGGGCCACTTTTCCAAAAATATGTGGAAAAATATTTAGAGAAAAACAAAGACAAGTTCCTAGAGAGTTTAATCAACAAGGGTGCTAGAGTCCCTTACAACTTTGATGTGGAAAAAAAGATTAAGAAGCAAGGTCCATCTCAAGAAGAGGAGATCAAACAAATTAAGAGCATGAAGGATAAAATTTTAGCACCCAAGAATTCATTCTCACTGGATTTGATTTTTCCTGATCTCTTTGAAAAAAGTGTTAACATGAAAGACTTCCCTAGAAATATTGAGATCCCTTAATATGAAAAATATGATGGGAATGGAGATCCACACGATCACGTGCGCTAGTTTTATACCACAAGTTTTGAGTTCCATCAAGATGACTTCTACCTCATGAGATTATTCCCAAGGAGTCTTAAGGGTCAAGAGATGGAATGGTTCACCAACATAACTCCTCCTGTTAAGACTTTCAAAGAGCTTGTCCACAGATTTGTTCAACACTTTTCATACAATCTTTCAAGATCTATCACCATGTTGGACTTGTGTAAATTGAAGAAAAGCCAAGGGGAATCCTTTGTCACTTTCTTGGAAAGGTGGAGACGACAATACTCTCGCTATTCTAGAACCATTCCTGAAAATCAAAAGATTGACATCCTTGTAAGAAAATTGGTTGCTGAAATGCGGTATGAAGTTAGGAAGATGGTTTTTGATTCCTTTGACACTATGGTTGAAACCACATGTAGGATTGAGGATGTTTTAAATGAAAAGGGAAGTTTAACCAAACATGGAAGCAACAACAACAACAATGGTCAAAACAACAATAACTCTAACAAGGATAAAGGGATGAACTCACACTGGAATAGGAACAAACAAGTGGTCAATGATGGAGTATGGACTCCTCCCAACCCAAATATCGATCCATGCTCCACTTGTATAGTGATGTTCAAGCCATGAAACTCAATACATCTAATTAACAAGACAACAAGCCAAGATACCAAGATAGGCCTAAGAAAGAAAGACGTCAGTTTTCAAAACTTGGTGACTCATATGAGGATGTCTTGAAAACAATTATCACCAACAACCTTGCACATCCTCAAGATCCCGTGAAGCATTATATACCTGATGTTAAGCCACATTGGTGGGATGAGAAAGCCTTTTGCAAGTTTCACAATGATATTAGACATGAGATTGAAAACTGCTACAAACTCAAGCATCTTATTCAAGATCTCATTGAGAATGGAAAACTTAAGATAAATGAATTGAACACCAACGCCAATCATAAGGCATTAAAAGAACTGTTTCCCAAGAATGAAAAGGGGCAAACCTCTAAAGCTAAGAATGGAAAAGCTAAGATCAATTACACCTACATAGATGCAGAGAATACTATCAACATGATTGAATTTGTAGAAGAAAATGTCAATATGATGAGGGGTAAATATCCCTATGGTTATGATCTAGACATGGACTCTCCTCCTCTCTTTGATGAAGAACCCATCGTGGTGCTAAGGGGTCCTAACTCTAGAGTGTCATTGAAAAATCTCAATGTTGTCACACGAAGTCAAGCTCTCGTTGTCATTAGAGGACCCAATTCAAGTCATTCAAGTAAACCTAAGCAAGTGGCATCCAAGAATGTCACCTCAAAACTAACAGTTAATCCTAAGTCAAGCTATAGTCTTGTTGATCAATTACAAAGAACCCTAGCTCAGATTTTAATCTTTGAGCTCTTAGAGTTGTCCCCGAGACACAAGCAAGTCCTTGAGGATGCTTTGCACATGAAAAATGTCCCCAACAACTTAGAGGTTGATCAATTCTAGAACATGGTTAACCACATTGCTAGCCCTTATTACCTTACCTTTTCAAAGGATGATGATAAATATTTGAGCCACCCACACAATCTTTCTCTTCATGTTGAGTTCATGATCCACATAACCTGTGTTAGGTGTGTGTTGATAGATGGGGGTGCTGGGCTTAATATGTGTTCCTTTAGTATTTTGTAAGAGTTGGTTTATTATGAAAAATTCATAGATACTAGGAAAAGGATCACCGTCAAAGCCTATGATGAGGTGGAAAGAAGTTCCAAGGGATTGGCCATCCTTCTTGTTAGGATTGGCCCTATTGAAAAAGATATTTTATTCAAATAGTTGATGTTGGACCCCTTGCATACAATATCTTACTCAATAGACCATGGATTCATGATATGCAAGCCGTGCCATCTACCTATCATCAGTGTGTTAAGTTCCATTACAATGGAATAGAGATTTTTATACCTGGGGATAACATATTATCTGTTAATTCTATTTCAACAGGAACTCATGTTCCCCTCAATAGAGAAGCAGAAGACTTTGATGTGACCTTAGCTAAATGTAAAGACAAGCTTAAGTCGATAGATCTTGGCATGGGGGGGTGTCAACTCAACTCCCTCACAACACTGCCGATTTCACCTCGGTCTTATTGCAAGCCTTCACAAGAAAATAGACCTTCCTCTTCATCTATGACCTTATTTGGCACATTTGTAGAATCCTCGGTGCATATTCAAGATGAGAAAGAAGAGACATTTCTTAGAGACTAGATCTATAGAGAAGAGAAATATATGCACAATGAGAACTTCTCTCCCTTTCCTAAGGCTTATGGAAGAGGGTATACTTTTGTCAAATAGATGGGATATCCCAAACATGGCCCTCTTAATCACAGATTAGATGCTAGAGCTGAACCTCTTGATCATGCCCTTTTTGGACACAAGTCTAAGAAGTTGATTGGCCTAGGATTTACAAATCGCAACAAGCACACCTCTCCTATCCTTGATAGCTCGGATAGTGAAGATGAACCAGAATACATACCTAATCTAAAAAATCAGCAAGACATGTGTGAAGATTGGGTCCCTTCCACTAATCTCCTTGTAGGAGATTCAGATGTTCCGATCACCCATGCATCAGTTGCAACTTTAGAAAAAGATGAATCAAATGTAGAAGATCCTTTCAGAGAACATCAACGCAAAAATATTTTTCATTTAATGGAAAGAGAAGGTGTTACCCTTGATGAAACTAGACCTTCCACATCAAGAGGTCCCAAACCTTCATCGTGTAAACATCCTAGTGGTAGTTCTGACACAAGTTCATATGAGTATGAATGGGACTCCTTCTCAGATCCCTATATAGTTGACATGGATGTTGATGTTATCCACACTTGTAGTTCCTAGCCTGAGGTAGCCAACGATTCATGTATAGGATTAGATAATTTGAACCCATGTATTTCCTTAGTGGGTGATTCTTCACTTGTTAGGACAAATCTTGATTTAGGTAGCTTAGAATGATACTTGACAGAATCTGACTCTTCTGTCACCAGCGATAATATCATTTACATTTATAACCTTGAAACATTCATTGACTTTCCTCTTGTTCTTCCTCACCTCATTGATTGGTCCTAACGCTATCAAGAACCTGAGCTCTTAACATTTCAAAATGATTATGAGATAGCCTTTTACCTAAATGCCATTGAACCTGTAGTCTCTTCCACCAGTAAACCAGCTACTAGCATGACCGAGACAGACATCAAGTACCTTAGCCACAAAATCAAAAGAAAATAAAATAAAAATAATAGGAGTTCTGATGGCAAAAACCATTGTGTGGCGGTGTCAAAACTAAAAAAAGTAAAAAGAAATGACGTATCCAAGGGTGAAAACCTCTGTGAGGTGCCTAAGGATGAGGTACTTGATCGTATCCCTAGCTACTTTCAAGATAGATCTTCGGTGCTTATTGAACCAACACAAGTAGTCAATTTGGGTACAGAAGAGGCTCCATAGATAGTACACTTGGCTGAGTCCTTTTCACCACAACAAAAAGAAGCTTACACTAAGTTCTTACAGAAAAATAATATTAACTATTCTTGGACGTATTCAGATATGCCAAGGTTGGACATTAATCTTATCATGAATCACTTTTCCATAGCTTCGGGTGTCAAACAAGTTAAATAAAAGTTGACAAAGATGCATCCTCACATAGCTCTCCTCGTCAAAGAAGAACTGGAGAAAATCCTTGGTGCAAGATTCATAAGATCTATCACCTATGCTGAATGAATATCAAACATTGTACCAGTTTCCAAACATGACAAATCCATTTGAGTTTGCATAGATTTTAGATATGTCAATAGAACATGCATAAAGGATGACTTTCCACTTCCCAATATAGACATGATAGTGGATATGACTGTGGGTTATGAGATTTATTCCTTGATGGATGGTTTTTCCAGGTACAATCAAATTAAGATAGCTCCTAAAGATCAAGAAAAGACTGCATTTAGTTGTGCATGGGGTACCTATTGTTGGAACGTTATGCCTTTTGGATTAAAAAATGTAGGATCCACCTATCAATGAGCTATGACAACCATTTTTCATGACATGATGCATAAAAACATGGAAGATTATGTGGATGACACCTTGGCCAAGTCTCAGAAGAGAAATACACACTTAGATGATTTAGAAGTCATTCTAGATCGCATCAAATAATTTCAACTAAGGTTAAATCCTAAAAAGTGTGCATTTGGAGTCACCTCTAGAAAACTGCTCAGATTCATCATTTCAGCAAAAGGAATAGAGGTAGACCCTAAAAAAGTCCAAGCAATCATAGATATGCCACCTCCTAGAAACATTAGTTAAATGAGGAGTCTTCAAGGACGTCTTCAATCTATAAGGAGATTCATTTCACAATTGGTAGATAGAGCTCAACCCTTCAACAAGAACTTACACAAAGGATTCAAATGTGTTTGGAATGAGGATTGTCAAAAGAGCATAGATCAAATCAAGAAATACTTGGCAAATCCTCCTATTTTAATGCCTCCTATCCAAGGGAAACCACTTATTCTATACATTTAAACGAAAAAATATTCCTTGGGGGTATTACTAGCTCAACTTGATGAACATGGGAAAGAAAGAGCAATATACTACATTAGTCGTACTCTTGTTTCATATGAGGTTAACTACACCAGCATTGAGAAAGCTTGCCTTGCAGTTGTGTTTTCTTCCCAAAAGTTGTGACATTACATTCTTGCGCACACTATACACCTCATGGAAAAAATAGATCCACTCAAGTATTTGCTAGGTAAGGCTACCCTCATAGGTAGACTTGCTAAATGTATGATGATACTTTCAGAGTTTGACATAGATTATATTGAGCATAAAGTAATCAAAGGACAAGCCATAGCAGATCAATTGGCTGATTTCCCAATACAAGATAATGCACCTATTCAAGTTGACTTCCTAGATGAGCACCTCATGTATATGACTGAAAGAACATGGAAGATTTTCTTTGATGGATCCTTTATGCAAAACGGTTCAGAAGTTGGTGTGTTGTTTGTTTCTCCTCATGGGTACACGATTCCTAAGTCTTACAAGTTATTGTTCCTATGTACAAACAACATTACTGAGTATGAAGGTTTAACAAATGGACTTAAGATGGCCATAGAATGGAGAATCATAGAGTTACACATCTATGGGGATTCACAACTGATAATCAACCAAGTTAATGATGAATATCAAACAAAGCTTGAGAAAATGGTACCTTACAAGAAAATGGTTGATTCCTTGAAACGCTACTTCACATTTCTCACATTTCAGCAAATCCCTAGAGTAGAAAACAAAGAAGCTAATGCTATGGCTACAATTGCTTCACTCCTTCAATTAGAGAAACATGAATCTAGATTTGAATTCCTGGTGGAAGAGCTACATCACCCTATCTATGACTCCCACGAAAGCCATGTCATTTGTAGCCTTGTTTTTCATGAGTCATCCCGTTATGGTGCCATTTACTCATACCTTTGTGATGGTATTATTCCTGAAACCTTTAACCGATCTGAACGCAGAAACCTTACCCGAAATACCTCTCGCTATTCCCTTATCTCTGGTGATTTGTATAGGAGGCGTCTCGATGGAACACTTCTTAGATGCTTAGAAAAGGAAGAATCTGACCAAGTGTTAGTTGAAATCCATGAGGAAATCTGTGGGGGACATTCCAATGGTCTTTCTCTGGCCCAAAGGTTGCTTAGGAAGGGGTACTATTGGCCTACGATGCAGATTGACATAGTACCTTTTGCAAAGTCATGTGAAAAGTGTCAAAAGAATGGTAACCTGATACATGCTCTAGGCAGGGAGCTCATTCCTTATATATCTCATTGACCATTTCAGCACTGAACCTTTGATCTTGTTGGGCAGATTCATCCCAACTCATCAGGTGGACATAACTTTATTATCACTGCTACTGATTAATTTACCAAATGGGTAGAAGTTGTCCCACTTTCTGTTGCCTTAGGCAAGACTGTCTCTCTATTCATTCTGAACCATATCATCTGTCGATATGGAGTTCCTTCTAATATTATCACTGACAACGGAGGCCAGTTCAAAAATAAGGACCTTAAACAACTCTGCAAGAAATTCAAGATTAAACAACATTGGTCCTCCATTTACTTCCCACAATGAAATGGTCAAGCAGAGGCATCCAACAAAACCATTCTTAAAATCTTACATAGAACAGTCTGTAAGAATGGTAGAGATTGGCACTTATAGATAAATCTGGCTTTGTGGGCCTGTAGAACAAGTATTCATACTCCTACTGGGGCTACTCCTTTTTCCCTTGCATATGGCGCTGAAGCAGTGTTACCTTTGGAGGTTGAGATTCCTTCACTTATATTTTCCTTCAAAGGTCTAGTTATAGATGAAGACTACTGCGCCATGAGACTTCAAGAGTTAGAACTTCTAGAGGAGAAGCGTCAAGCATTATTTGACCATATGAGAGTTTATCAAAAGCGCATGTCCAAAGACTTCAACAAAAAGGTTTTCCCTAGATAATTCCAAGTGGGAGATCTTGTCCTACGTGAAAATCCTAAATATCAATAACATAGAGATAAAAAGGTAAAATTTGAACCTAATTGGCTTGGACCTTACATCATCACAACAAATTTTGGGTCAGGTGCTTATTTACTATCTAAAAAAGAATGAAAGCAGCTCCCTGATCCTATCAATGTCTTGCACCTGAAGACATTCTATCCATGATGCCCATTCTATCTGGGGGCATCCTTTGTACATAATTATTGATCCCAAAAAAATCTTAAAAAATGATATATTGTCAAAAATTCTAAAAAATCTAAAAATGTCCTAAAAAATGATCATTTTAGTGAAAACCTAGCAATAGGCGCTTTGATGTATCTCCAAAAAAATTATATATTCCAAAAATACAAAAAAAATTCAAAAAATTCAAAAATTCAAAAATTCAAAAAAATGGAAAAAGTGCCTTGGTGAAAACCTAGAAACAGGTGCCTTGGTAGCAAAAATTGTAATAAAATCCAAGTGGTGAAAACCTGGAAATGGGTGCTACTTGTGGCCTTTGCACCCCTATTTCTTAGTGCATGTCCTCGACACTTAGCCTTTTTCCATCATGCCTTGTCCTTGTTGCCTCGGTCTAGAATGGGTATTTGTCTTTATCTAGGGGCATAACTATGTTAGCTTTGGTCTCTTGGATGTGTTAGTCTTTAGGACACCTCACAAATGGTGTTTTTCAACACCACCCCAAATGTATTTTTCAATACAGCCCCTGACATCATGTGTTTTTCAACACTTATCAGTTTGGTCTTACCTAGTTTTGTCATGTGATCTTACTTGCTTGCAAGCATTCGCTCCTTATCCTCGGAAATCAGTATTAGTTAACACACTTAAATTTTTAAACACAACACTTAAAGCTTGAGCTATGTCATGATCTTTTGTTTGTGTGCTGACTGTTATGGATTTTCGTTGAGTGTCCTTGTCTAATAAGTCTCTCCAGGATGCATAGCTAGAGGACTTGGGGCATGGGGCATATTTTTATTTACTTTCTTCTTTTGGGTGTGGTCTTGAAACTCTTGAGTGTCTCTTGTTGCTCCCTTGAAACACTTAGGAGATTTGAGGCTTCATCTTGACTTTTTTTGCACAACCTTTCTTCTAGTCATCCCAACACCTATGCCTTGATGCGAGCACGGTTTTTTGCTACATTAAATTGGGTAAGCTAACATCGAAGTCATCTTAACCTTTATGTCTTTGATTCTTATATTAGAATCTTTCCACATTCCAATCCAATATAAATCACATTCATATCTTCATAGTTGCACTTGTGACTAGTGATGATTGTGTGATTTTTTTATGTCCGTTAATAATGGCCCAATGATGAAAATAAGTTCCTTAACATTCTCTCATGAATGACGAACACAAAGTCCTGTGTTACAGTTGATCTATTGCAAGTACACCTTTGCATTTTCATGTAGCTTGCATTGTTAGACCTCATGTTAGTTTTCATTTTAGGCTGCATTATGAGTTTGAGAGGGTTTCCTTCATCTTTCTTTTGGACTTTTAATCAACTTTGGTCATGTTAGATCTTCATTTCCTTATCTTCTTTCGTGATCTCAATAAACAATTTCTATCTTAAATAGTTGATTGATTTTAAGGCAAATTCTCTTTCTTCTCTCCATTTCTTTCCACCTCTTCCACACTTCTATCTTCCATTCACTTTCACCCCACTCCTTTTCTTGTAATTCAACCTTGGGGCATAATCATTTGTGCTTTATGATCTACCTTGGTTCTGTGATCTTTATATCTTTCATCTTACATCAAGAACCTTATCTTCAGTTTGATTTGATCAAATTTATCAATTGGTTGTTTCTCCTCTATCTCATTTCAATTTTGATCACGAGGGGGCGGTGCCTATCAAAATTTAATCCTTGATTCAGCTTTATCAATCCTATCAATTTCTCTGTTTGGGGAAACCTTGCTTGAGATTCTTATCTTGGACATGTCAATTACCTATTTACAGGGGTGCTGACCTTGTCTTTTTCAATCAGCTTATCTTTGTCCTGATGTGTTCCCGTCTGTTGATCACATGTCGGGTTGTTTTGTGATCCCAAATCGATCTCACACTTCAACTACATTCTTTGACTACATGTGTTCCCATAAAGATCACACATTAGTCAAAGAGGGGCAAATGTATGCACCCTAAAATGGTCGCCTAGACTATGGACCCCCATTCTTCAATTTATCAAATGATGGAATCAATTTATCAAATTCCTGAATCAATGCTTTGCAGCATTTTCAATTCAAATCATTTTCCTTGATCAAATTGTAACTAATTCAATTATTTCAATATTTCCTAAGGTTTGATCATTTCATCAATTACCTTATTTAATTAAAAGAAAACAATTCCTTTTTATTAAATAAAATAATCTTATTTAATTAAAATCCCTTTTTAATTAAGTAATTTTATCTTATTTAATTAAAATCTCTCTTAATTAAATAATCTTATCTTATTTAATTAAAATCTCCCTTTTAATTAAATAAAATAATCTTATTTAATTAAAAGAAAATCCCTCTTTTAATTAAAT
>MU224298.1:1885059-1900887 GCA_018584345.1 Thuja plicata
CTCTCTTAATTAAATAATCTTATCTTATTTAATTAAAATCTCCCTTTTAATTAAATAAAATAATCTTATTTAATTAAAAGAAAATCCCTCTTTTAATTAAATAAATAAAACCCCCACTTAAATCCTTCTTTGTGTTGAAAAAGGAAATAAATTAAATAAAAATAAATAAAGTTCCTTTTTCTACACATCTTCCTAAGTGGTTGGCTTTTTGTCTCTTAATCATGGCCTTTGATTTTGCCTTTTGAAGATATGAGCACATGGATCAACCAAGATTTAATCTCCACCATTGCTTATTTTCTTTTTGCCTCTTAATCTCCACTGTCCATTGATCTTTAAAAGGAAAACCTCTCCTCATTTGAATAATCAAGAAATCAAGATACACTTTGATGCTATTGTTATGCTGTGGGTTTGGAGAGCAATTTTGGAGGAGAATTTGAGCACTTGAGCTTGGATATTTCAACTTCTCTCTTCTTGTCTTCTTCTCTCATGCCCCCATGGCAATCTATTTAGATTAATATTGCACTTGTATGTTAGATTAGATTCATGTTTCCTTTCATAGATTAATCTTGCATTTGTATTTCCTTTCATAGAATAATCTTGCATTATTATCATATAGAATAGCTTCCATTTTCATTTGCATGCATGCTTGATGATCATGGAGACTAGCATTCTTGTTTTTCCTCTATGAATCTCTCATTTTATGGTGTACTTTCATGGGCACAAACTAGGTCTAATCTAAGGGCTTCCATTACAAACCCTTGTACTCCATGAATAAAGAGCTATGAGTCACCATTTGAGACATCATTCTTGAGCAAATCTTAGTTATAATGATTCATAGAAGTGTGACACATTTTTAGCACACAACTATGATGCTGACAGTGAAGTCAATGCATATCAAGATGATGAGGATAAATCTATAATTGATAATGTTTCTTTTCAATATGAATATTTATTTTTCTATCAACAAAGTAAGATAGCTTACTTGTCTCAATATAAGGAAGATTTGTGAAAACAAAAAGAGGATGATTATGATGCAGATGTAAGTTGTTGTGATGATTTATTTGCAGGTAATGATATGAGCCATGAAGTTTCAATCAAAATTTCTAATTTTGAAAATCCTGAATTTGAGGTTACACATGAGGTTGTTCCTGGTGATGCTGACATTGAGAATGATGGAAACCAAAATGATAAAAAATGTGTCTAGTATGGATGCTATCTCTTGTGATCACAAAAATGATGCTCCTTCTCAGGATGATTCAAAAGGATATATGTAGTCAATAGGAAAATAGTGATTTGATAAATAAATATGATGCTTGTGATTACATATCAAAAGTGGGTGAAAGAGATGCTAATGGTTCACTTCATTGTAAAAAAATTTCTGAGTTCCTGACTTATAAATATCTAAGATATTCAGGGAAGGATAGCTATGATTCCTTACATCCCACACACATTGAGTTTGACAAAGAATGTATATCAGATGGTCAAGATTTTGATGTGTGTATTTTAGATTCTCCTTGTAGTTATGTGTCACTAGGCTACAACAAGATTGAATATGATATATTAGATGATGAAAGCATCAAAGAATTTTCAGATTCAAAGGCTGAAGAGGTTATTGATATAATGTTGAATACTTCTTGGCATAATTATGTGGATTATGAATTATTTTTAGATTCTAAGTTATTCATTGAACCACTGCAGGATGATATTTCAGTTGCTCCAAGTGTGCAGATACATGATGAATGTGTTGATGTGTGCTCTCCCTCCAACATAAAAAATAATGGTTTGTATAAGGTTGATAATTTACAAGTGATTTCTTTAGGGAACTCTAATATGGATATGAAAACCAATGACAAGATACAAGATGCTTACTCTGTTGAAGAGGAGAATAAGGATCAAGACATGAAGTACTTTGAAGATGATAGTGTTGAACATTATTATTATTCAAGTATTGATATGTATCCTCTTATAGAAGGTAAATATGATACACATGTGGTCCTTATGTTTATAATAAGCTATATCTTGAAGATTCCCAGAAGGTTATCTCCTATCATATAGAAAGTGGGCTAGATCATGTGCCAATTTATGAGTTTCCTCAATGTTTGCATGAAGAACATGAAATTTAAAATGATAGTTTTACCTTTGATATGCAAACTATTATTGTGGGTGGATCTAATGATATTGATACCATCTATATGGAATAATATAAGTGCTTTCATTTTCATCTAGATGATGATTTCAAAGATGTGGCTATGAGTCAGAGGATGATAAATTTTGCATTTGGTCTAATTTCTTTTTATCTAATGAATATAACTTGCATATGCCACATGATTTACATTTTAAAAGTCTTCCTAATTTCCACATAGGCTCAAATGGTGGATATGTTGATGATATTTTGAATAGTGAGCTAAAGAAAGGTGTCAGTAGGTCTGATCAGATAGATGAATGTGGTATTTTCAGCTTGTTTCTAAAGCAGGGAGCAAAATATTTTGTTTATGACAGAGGCAAGTTGGATCAAAAGTTTGTTGATGGATTTGGCCCATCAAGCCTAGATTGAATCCATCAAAATAGGCCAATAAAGAGGTAGAGGTTGTGTGACTCTGCTGAGTTGTTAGTTGTAGATAAGTTTTAGTGTCCTTTCTATTTTTTTTGTCTAATGTAGGTTAGTTTTCCCTTTCTGTAGGTAGTCTTCTTAACTTAGAGTTCTGGAATCTTGCTATGCCTACAAGACACATACATCCTCAGTCGGATCCATTGTTAGCATTGTCAAATTTTTTCCATGGCTCTGAGTCTTGCTTCATTTTTATGCAATTTTTCTTAAATCCTAATGGATCTATCCTTAAAAATTGGTTCATTTCATGGTCTAAAACCCTAAACCCTTTGGCATGTTATAAAACATTGCTACATTTTTTATGTCACTTAAGTGGCTTAATTTCATGGGTTTAAGTTGTCGTCAAGCAGGGCCACATATTTAATATCTCCTAAGTCCTAGCGGGGTTTACATTAATTTTTCCAAAATTTCCTAATTTTTCCATGACATTTTAACTTTTCCTAAGTATCATGCAGGTTCATTTTAATCCGACAGTGGGTGTGATTCCTTAATCATGGGATGCAATCAAGAGAAAAATTAATTCAATGGACTATGTCGACACATGTCTATTTTTAGATAATGAGGCTCGTCAGTGGTAAGTTAATAATCTACAGATCCACTTTAATCTAACAGTTGGCATGATTCCTTAATCATGAGATGTATGATGTTTCATCATCGTAGAATCATGCCCTTACACAACGTGGAGGTAAATGGGACCAAAGTGTCAGGTTACCAAGGTGGTTTTTGGATGGTTAGATCTTTTTGATCTAATGGATGGTGATTTATCACTGAGAAGAGTTGCAAGGTGGATATTGTTCGCAACTTCAAGCATGTATGTTGCATTGTGGATGGCGAGGCCAGTGTAAAGCTGAAGGTGCTTAAAGGACAACCAGATCTCAAAAGATCTAATGACTCGCTATCCTGTGATGGAAATTTGATCGTGGGTTAGTCTTCAAGTCATTACAAAGAAGTGTCACGTGGAAAGTGGTCAGAGCAAAGACAAAGGTAAAGGGAGATCAAATCATTTTTTATTATGCGGTTGTCGCTATCCCGAGAATGAAACACGATCTATGTTTAGTCATTAAGGCAATGGGACCGATCGACACGTGTCCAACCTGGTTTGTGGGACCTTTGATTTTGAAGCCCAAGGTGAGGTTAACAGGCAGTTTAGTTGGTTTTCATTGAAAGGTTAGTGCTTTCCCTTGAATAGGAGATGCTTGATAGATATTCATCAAGGAATCATGACATAGCGATGCGTGTCCAGATCTGATCGTGGATCACGGGTAACTTAAAAGGAGATCTATGACTATGTTTTAAAGTTGGTTTAAAGTTAAAATCTTTACCACTAATGGTGTTTTTTGCACCACATGTAGCTGTTGAAATTAGATATTTGAATTTTTAAATCCTTTCTAAGGGTTTTTCAAGCTGTGGACTATGTATTTTATAGCAGACGAGTAAATAAATCCATTTGATTTTGTGGGTCATATTTATGGAGCCGTGGGATGCTACTAAGATGAGATCTAATTGATCTGAATATCCTCAGAGTGCATTAATGCTGAGAAGTATTTTTTTAAGGGTTTCTGATCAGATTTACAAGATTTTTATCAACCCTAAAGGACTGTTCTCCACATCCCAAGAAGTTTGGCAGTTGCAAATCAAATTTCACAAGAAGGAATAAAGAGAAATAGGATCTACTTAATGAAGACAGAATAGTTTGGTGACTACAAATAAGATTTTGTGTAGAAAAGGGATAAAAGACATAGTTTACTTGGCAAATAAAAATATATATGTAGTTACTGTCGAGGCTCTATGTTCCAATAAGATATTATCTTGTAATAAATCAGTGGATGGGTTCTATTTTATGTTTGTCCTTTTATGAGTTGTTAGGGTTTTAGTTCTTAACCTAACCCTAAATGATCCAAAGCTTGTTGCAATCCTTGGTTCTATAAAGGGATTTCCAAGATTATTTATAGGGGATGGAAACTTGGGGAATTAAAAAGAGCATTAAAATTGCATACTTTTTCCAATGAAAGTATTTAATGGATTGTTTAGATTGTATCTAGATAGAATATAAGTGTCTTGTAGTTTGCATTTATTTTTCATAGGTGTATATTTTGAAATAGATTGAAATAAGAACATGATTACTTATACTTAATATAGTATTCCAGATTAAAGTCTTTCCTTGGTTCTTATCTCTTGAATTGTGAATTTTTTGATTTATTGCATGGAGTTTGTCTATGTATATGTCATTAGTCCTTAGCTTTGATCTAATATAAAATCAAATAATACTTTGGATATGACATAGGTTCATTTGGTTTTTCTACATAAGGATCCTATAAGAAGTGTTTGGTTTGGGTTATCTATATTTATGGCTTTGAATCTTTGATAGTAGTTAGTTCATTTTGTTTTGCATCTATAGTAGACTTTGTTTCCTAATGAATAAATCACTGATCAGGAACTAGTATATCCTACACTGATATATTTGTAGTTGGATTTGGCTATATTCTATCCCTTTTAAAAATCAAAACCATCTCAATTCCTTTTGAGTTTTGTGGTTGTTGGTTGTTGTCCGGCATGGTAGTGAAGAGTCAATGAATGAGTGGTTACCATTTAATACATTCTTACCATTATTTGT
Organism: Thuja plicata; assembly: GCA_018584345.1. NCBI lineage: Eukaryota > Viridiplantae > Streptophyta > Pinopsida > Cupressales > Cupressaceae > Thuja > Thuja plicata. Next base: position 1,890,282 of record MU224298.1, read on the forward strand.
TGTTAAAATCTAGAGTTGTAAAGAGTTGTGAAGAGTTGAATATCTATCTGGATTAGGTGTACCCACCTTGGTTTTGCAAAGCTGGAAGTGCAAAGGGTAGTCTTGTCCCTATAGTTGGTCTAGTTACCTTAAATATCTTCCCATACTTGGAGATAACCACTCTTAAAATAAATCTTAAGGTATATTGGTAGCTTCGAAAGCATAAACATTTTTAAACACCAACAACTCCAAGGGAATACAAAATATTAAGAAAGGGTCCAAGGAAGTTAGTAATTTACACATCTAGAGGAAGAAAAAAACTCCTGTAAATAAAAATGACTAGAGTATTTGAATCTACGAAACCACCACAAGATATTATTGGAAACAATGATGACATTAATTTACCATTAGTACACTTAGTGAAAAACATTGACAGAGATCATCGGTACAAGCATAACTGATGGACTAAAATCATAACCAGCGGACAACGAGCATACCCGGCAAAACAAAAAGTCATAAGAAAATGATAAGTATGGAATTGATTGACGAACACTGACAAGTGTTAACATTGACAAAGTAAATAGGACATCACCGATGGGTCAATAACATAACATGAAGATCATCACCGATGATACAGTTTTGAGAACAAAACTGACGGAGCAGAAAAGGCATGTCCAACGAACAGTTCAAGAAAGGAACACTGACGGCAAAGAAAACTGATAGACTGACAGAGAAGCTCAACCTTCAGAACCGACAGTCAGTTAGAGAACCCGTAAAATAGTGGATCTGAGTTTTACACGTCACATAAAGCATTGTAATTCTATTTATAGAGTTTTAATTTTTTTTAAATCATTACTTGAGGGTCAAGAAAGCATTATATAAATATTTTAAAGCATCCTAATGGATCTAAAACATATCTAACTAAAGATCAAGGTCAAGTTGTAAACCTTGGATCTAGAGTTAACTTGCGAAGCGTGAATCAAGAATAGAGCTAAAATCTAGTATAAATAGATGTTCAATCAATTGTGAATCATGAATTCATTATTATTGATAGCCACAAAGATCATCTAAGGAGAAGAAGGCAGAATTCATGCAAAGTTCAGAAACAGATCACATAGTTATCAAGAACACACAAAGGCTACCGACAAGAAGACAAAGGTATTATTCAGTCATGAAAAGATGATTACTCATACATAGGAAGCTTTATTGGATCTGTTATTAGCAATTAGAGATTGTATACATCATCAGATCAAAGACTTATGTAGTTGCATTCTAACAAGTGCATCACATCTAAAATCCTTTTGTAGAAGGTGGACTTAACTATTCTTTACAAATATCTTAGCAGAGTAGACACTTAACAGTGTTGCTAAAGCTTCAAACGAAGTAGATGTTAACAGGTCTCCACTGTAATACTCCTAACAGGGTAGGTCATCAAAAGTGACCAATTGTAAGCCTTTACTAGCCCCTTCTTATCTGCAGATAGTGACGTCTTGTGGGTAACAATCCCCGCCGCAGTTTTTACTTCCTAATAGGATTTTTCTGTGATATCATATCTTGTGTCATGTGTTATCTATTTTTCATGAATATTTCTTGTATGGTTACATATTAAAGAAATTATGTTATGATTGTATATACATAAAGAAAGATGAACAGTTAGATAAGATAATTTACAAAATGGTGACTAAGGGTTAATGGGTTAACCAAGAAAAGTTTTAGAGGTACTAATTCACCCCTCCCCTCTCAGTACATCATTCCAATATAATTCCAATAATTGGTATCAGAGCTAAGTCTCTTTCTTGAAAAGCTTAAAGACTTAAGAGAAAATATCAGAGCAATAGAAAATTACAGACTGGACATGACTATTGAGAATGACCAATTATAGATGCAGATAAACTATGAGCAGTATAAAGAGGAGAGAATCAACTTAAGAAAACTTCTTGATGAACGAAAGATTATGGCAACTAGGCTGAATGAGAAGGACTACAAAGAATCAAAAATATAAGATTACTTTGATACAACATAATCATCAACAAGCAAAGCTTTAGATGCATCAGTAGAAGAAATCACAAGTCTACAAGAGGTCAATCTACATCTGACAGAGAAAATCAAGATGCTGCAAATCGGTCAAGAAAATCAAATGGTGAAAATGATTGATATCATGAATGATGCAAGAAAATCTGAAAATGAAAGAACACTAGCCATTGATGATAGGAGGAAAATAACAGAAAAGCTACAAGAGAAAGAATTAGAGATTCAAAGACTTACTGAGCATCACCATGAGGTTACCAACTAGATTATTCTTATGAGTCAAGAAGAAAACAGACTAAATACAGAAATCATTGAAAGAATATAGATTATCGGTGAGCTAAGAGAAGAGAATGAAAAATTGAAGCATAAAATCAAAGTCTGGAATAAACACAACAAATTGATCAAGAAAGCTGAAGATAGCAACAAAAGGATGGATGATTTTCTTGATGGAAAAAGAAGAGTCAACAACTACATAGGATTAGGGTACAACAAGAATGGTGAATCTTCTAATCAACCAGATCAAAGGAATGCTTTCACAACCCCAAGATCCAAGAAGCTATCATGCAATCACTGTGGAAAACACGACCACATCTCAAACATCTACAGAAGCAAAATGAAAGGTATTTCTCAAGCACAATCTACGTTCATTGGTAATTGTTATAAATGTCAAAAGAAAGGACACAAGGCACATGAGTGCAGATCCAAAGTGATAAATCCAAAGAGTAAAACCTACATGGACAAGTAGTGTCCTACCTGCAAGATGAATGGGCATACACATGAAGAGTGCTGGAAAAAGAACAACAAGGCCTGGACACCAAAAGAAATTGATAATAGCCACAAACCAACAAGAGTAGGTAACTCATATGTTTGGGACTATAACACATGGGTAAACTACACAGCATGTGGAAGGTATGGTCATATTGCTGGCAACTATATGAGAAAGTGGAATAGAAGGTTAAGAGGTTGGACCAATCTAGGTATGGCATGTTTGCATTTTCATAAGATTGGACATGTGACAAAAGATTGCAAAAACTGACTGATAGATACAAGTACTCATCCCAATGGAAATACCATTGATGACATCAAGAGAATGAGAACCAAGATTTGGGTAAAAGCCACAAACACTGAAGGTGCAGGAACAAGAAATACAAATGATGACACCACATCCAATGGATTCGGTGACATCACTACATCCAACTAAAATGCACAAGTATGTATGGAACTGCATTATGGCAAGTTACATTATGCATCAGTTCCATTACACATAGTTCATATTGTAATATTAGCATGAATAAAGATGCAATATATTGTTATTCGTTAAACTGTTGAAAATCAACCATCGGTTATTGGGCACAATTTGCATCGGTGAACACACAAAAAAAAAATAGCACTACTTACCAGAATATATCGATCATTAAACAAATGCCAAATTACTAAGTGTAAACCGACGGACATCGGTGAACCTTGAGTCAATGAAATCTATCTTCACCACTTTACCGACCATCATCGGTGAAGTTACCAAAGCTGCTAGCAACCCCGACACTTTGCATAGACACCAAAGATGTTATGAATGCCTCTACCAACAAACTCAGTCTTTGTATACCGATGAGTTGGTGAGAATTAATGACAACTTAGGGCACAAAATCTTATAAAAGCGTGATGGGTAAACTCATTTTTGCACCCGCAATTTTCGAGCAGAGCAGAGCGATTTCAAAGCAATTTGGAGAGTGACCCAGTAGGAATCAATTTGACTCAAAGCATTCACATTCACAGGCAATCATAGAGAATCAGTAAGTAAGCACATTCACCGACCGCACTATTTTATTTGAGAAAAGCCCTAAATTTCTGCAACGTGATGGCATCGACTTCTAGAGTTGAGAAGATTAAGGAAGACAAGAAGAAAATGTTCAAGCTCGTCAGCAGAGGCTCTTGTGGTGAACCCAAATTCAAGCTACACCCAGAAATAGCATCACAACCTGACAATTCCAGAGCATTCTCCAGAATCTCACCTAGGGTTTTGCTGGTAGAGGACGTAAGGTCCTATATACACTACAGGATCTTGGAAATAGGAGATCAAGACCTAGATAATGCCTACAGGGAACTATGTGATGATGCTGGAAAGCTCAAAGAAGAGCACAAACATCTAGAAGTGAAAGGACTCATGAATGCACTGTATTTTCCCAAAGTCTTCAAAATAGAATGGATAAAGATTGTTCTTAGTAGAATGCACAACAAGACTCTATGACTTAATAAGCCAAAGACAATAAAAAAGGATGTTATTCACGCAGTTACTGCTTATTCTACAACCAGCAAACCACAAGCTCAAAAGCACCCATCCCCGACGAAAGTGGAAAAACTGACTGGTGCTAAATCAGACAAAAGAGCACTCAAGGTCAACACCATTACTGACATAGAGATGAATTTTGGAGCATGTTTTTTTGGATATAAAATCTTCCAGGCGAGAAGAATGAATAGCATATCAAGTACTGCTATGAGCACAGCATACAAGATCATCAAACAAGGAAAGAAGATGGATCTTGTAGAGATCCTGTTACATCAACTAGAGTAGAACATGTGCACTATAAGATCTTCAAGAACAAACACTTGTAAGTTTGGTTCCCTCATAATGTGCATATTCTTTTACTTTAAAGAATACTTTCCTTCAATAGGAAAAGTTGTATGGGACACAAGCAGACCTATAACCATTCAGATAGGTGAATTCATAGAATCACTAGGAATAGATTATGATAATGTAATGCATGAGTATTTCAAAACCATTAAGGAAATGTTGCAAACTAGAACAAGGATTCCTAAAAATTGGATAGAGGAACACAAAGAGAATATATGTTTCATGGTAGATACTGATTTCACGTATATCCAAGCAGTAGTACCTAGGAAGTCATGGCTTTCACGATTAGAATATGAAATCAAAGAAGGACAAGCCAATGAGTGCATTGAGGCACTACTGAATGAACCGATGGACAACAAGAAACAAAGATTTGGCACCTATGAAGAGGCCAAACAAAAGACTAAAACAAATCTTGTTATCAAGAAAGCTGTAAAACAGTCAAACAGAATGATGAAGAAATTGAAAAAGAACTTGAATACATCTTTGAAGATGAAGAGGAACAAGAGGGTAAGGAGGAAATTACCAAAGACCAGCTACCCATCGGTGATACAGTAGAGGAAAATGAATTAGAGGAAGAAAAGTCTGATTCACCACCTCCTCCTCCACCTAAGAAGTCAAGAAAAAGGAGTCAGACAACAAAGGATGCAACTCCTTCTCCCATGGTAAAAGGGAAGGTGTATAAAAGCAAACCTAACACATCAAAGGGAAAACAACCAGATTGGAAACCTACCAAAAGGAGGAAATTTGTTCAGACAAATGAGGATATAGAGGACTCAGCTATGGATGAGCCTAACACTGCAATTGAACAAGCAAAGGAAACAACAAAGGTAACATCAACTCCTGAAAACATTGATGAAATATGTAAGTACATTTCAGAAGCCTCATCTATTGCATATCCTAAGGTTAGGAAATGGTTGAAATGGGATTCTGTAGAACATCATAAAATTGAAGATGCAATTATATCTAAAAGGTGCAGACACTATTATGTCCCACTTCAATTCACTACATGTGATGTACCACAAGAACTATTGATTAGATTATCTTCTAGGTTCACATTTGCACTCCATGAGGAGAAATGGATAAGAGAAGGAGTACTTGTTTCTCTTATGCCTCCTGAATCAAAAAGAGAAGAAATAAATGAAATCATGGAGAAATATGAGAAAAATTTCTCACCCAAAATGAGAGCTTACAAATTTCTTGAAGAGAAGTTTATAGAGCTAGAACAAGAAGCTTGTGATAAATGGAGCAAGATACTCAATCCTGCTGAGGAGAGTAGTTATGAGAAGGAAACAGTCACTCAGAAAGATAACTCAATAGTAGAGTTAGATAGTGAAGAAGTTCAAATAACCGGCCAGAAATAGGTTGATATTGTAGATGAAGAATGACCTGACAACAGTGAGGGAAATCAAGTACCAGCAAGTCCAATTCACATCAGTTTAGAGGATGAATAAGTTACCAAAGAAGATTTAACAATAAAAGGTAACTTAGATGATGATATAAATGATGAATCATGGTTAGACAACATTGTCAATGACACTATAGGAAAAGACCTTGCAGTAGAAGTACAAAAAGATGAAGACATAAATATTGCAAAGGGGAATACCGACGGACAGGATTCAACTATTGACACTACAATAGTCAATACACCGACAAACATGAATATATTAATAGATGCTATTAATATTCAATCAAGTCAGGATAAATCATCTAAGAAAGATGATGTTATACCCAAGGATATGTGTACTGATGTAAACAAAGATGCATCCAACACTCAAAAGGATACAGACTCAGAAATGAAAGATGCAACTGACGCTCATCAAGAAGTGTCTAATAAACAAAACAAAGAAGAAGATAACAAAACTGAGGATACATTGAGAAAGGTTGAAGAAAAAGATAAGAGTGAAGAAGTCAAGCAGGATCAAGGCACAAAACAAAAATAAAATATATCTGTTGATACACCTAAGGCCAACAAGGAGACATCTTCACAAAACCAGCCAGTGGACTCAGAATAGAAACAACAGGACACTTCATCTTCTCGACCCTCACCTACCAAGTCAACCCAATCTCAATGATTACAAATGGTAGTACATCAATCTACCACCTAGCCAAAGAAGAAGAAGAAGAAAGCGTTGAAGAAAGACATCTTGGCTGTTACAATGGATGAAGTAATAGAAGTCCCAAACTGGGATATTACTACTTTGGATAGTGATAAACTTCAAGAGTTTGGAGTGTTATGCCAAAGGAAAGCCATTCAGAAGAAAATGATACAGGAACACAGGGAAAAAATGGCGCTTGACAAGGAAAGAGACATTCTCCAACAACTGTTCCTGAGGTGAAACTAGAACAAAATGCTACAGTTAAGGAGAAAATAGCTATTCTTACCGACACCATCACAGACTAAAATATAGATGCAGAATAAGCTATGGAAGAACAAGCTGAGAAAAAGTATCAATACAAGTTAATTGATAAGATCAGCCAAGAAGTGGCAGTGAACAAGGTAAAGCTCTCTGAACTAATAGATCAATTAGAGCTAATGATTGCTGAGGAAATTACCTTAGTTCAAAAGATGTGCATGCTTGAAAAGTTTACAAAAGAAAATAGTGACAAGCTAGTAGAAATAGATTCTAATGTCACAATGAGTGCACATAGCCTAACCTCAAATGAAGACAGTATCAAGGTGCATCATGACAAGGTTATTGAGGCTAATAGGATAAGGCAATAAATATAGGATGCTAAAACAAAATTAAGAGGTGAGATTACCGAACTACAGACACACATCTTTCCTAATCTTACTATTCTACAGCCGCATATTTCTGAAGCTAGAAACTTAATTGCAACCCCAGAGATGTCTGTAGTAGACAACATCTATGATATACATGTAAGGATATCACTTGAGCACATGGCTCTAGAAATACTGAAGGATAAATGGGAAAAGATGATGGAGGAGATCAAGTCCTCACATTCCCACCTTTTTGACAAGATGTAAGTACATTTTCCTTTATTATCAAAAAAGGAGGAATATAAAGGAAATGTATATTGTATGTACAGAAGAAACAGATATGTAAAGATTTTTATATCAAAAAAAGGAAAAATAAAAGTACATAAGGATATGTGTACATACTTACACTTACCAGCATATACATAGGGGGAGTCATTCAAATGACTAAGGAAGAAGTATACACAGGTGTACATACTAATACATTCAGTATATTGCACATATCATGTTTTTGATACTAATGTCAAAGGGGGAGATTGATGACATTAATTTTTCCATTAGTACACTTAGTGAAAAACATTAACAGAGATCATCGGTACAAGCATAACCGGAAGACTACAAGCATAACCGGTGGATAGCGATCATACCCGATGGAACAAAAAGTCAAAAGAAAATGCTAAGTATGGAATTGACCGATGAATACTGACAAGTGTTAACACCAACAAAGTAAACAGGACATCACCGATGGGTCAATAACATAACATGAAGATCATCACTGACGATACAGTTTTGAGAACAAAACTGATGGAGAAGAAAAGGCATACCCGACAAATACTTCAACAAAGGAACACTGACAGCAAAGAAAACCGACAGACTAACAAAGAAGCCCGACCATCAGAACTGACAGTCAGTTAGAGAACCCGCAAATAGTGGATCTGAGTTTTACACGTCAGATGAAGCATTGTAATTCTATTTATAGAGTTTTAATTTGTTTTAAATCATTACTTGAGGGTCAAGCTAGCATTATGTAAATGTTTTAAAGCATCCTAATGGATCTAAAACATATCTAACTAAAGATCAAGGTCAATTTTAAAACCTTGGATCTAAAGTTAACATGCAAATCGTGAATCAAGAATAGAGCTAAAATCTAGTATAAATAGATGTTCAATCAATTGTGAATCATGAATTCATTATTATTGATATCCATGAAGAGCATCTAAGGAGCAGAAGGTAGAATTCATGCAAAGTTTAGAAATAGATCACACTAGTTATCAAGAACATACAGAGGCTACCGACGAGTAGAAAAAGGTATTATTCAGTCATGAAAAGATGATTACTCATACATAGGAAGCTTTATTGGATTTGTTATCAGCAATTAGAGATTGCATACATCATCAAATCAAAGACTTATGTAGTTGCATTCTAACAAGTGCATCACATCTAAAATATTTTTGTAGAAGGTGGAATTAACCATTCTTTACAAATCTCTTAATAGAGTGCACACTTAACAGTGTTGCTAAAGCTTCAAATGAAGTAGATCTTAACAGGTCTCCACTGTAATACACCTAACAGGGTAGGTCATCAGAAGTGACCAATTGTAAGCTTTAACTAGCCCCTTCTTATTTGCAGATAGTGAAGTCTTGTGGGTAACAATCCCCACCACAGTTTTAACTTCCTAACAAGAGTTTTATGCGATATCATATCTTGTGTCATGTGTTATCTATTTTTCATGAATGTTTCTTGTATGGTTACATATTAAAGAAATTATTTTATGATTGCATATACATAAAGAAAGATGAATAGTTAGATAAGATAATTTACAAACTGATGATTAAGGGTTAATGGGTTAACCAAGAAAAGTTTTAGAGGTACTGATTCACCCCTCCCCTCTCAGTACATCATTCCAATATAATTCCAACAAAAAATACTCCCTCCATTAAAAAGGATTCAAACACTCCCCCACAAATGCCATCAACCCAAGGGGAAATAGAAAAAAAAAAATCTCCTAACATTGTTAATATTAAAGTTGATACTAAGAAAGAGGCTAGGAGAGCTTAAGTAAAAGAAGTTGAAATAGAAGGGAAAGGGTCAATAGAAGAGGAGGCCCTAATAGAAGAATACCTTTCACAATTCACTTATCAAGACCAATAAGTCAAAGGTGGGGTTGATGAAGAAAGGAATACAGATGTTGGTGCATTAGTCAATTCAGATACCTTAAATAAAGAAAGCGAAGAAGTATTGTTTTCTATGCTTGGAAGCATAGGTCTAGAAGAAGATGATGGTGTTGAGGTCCCCAAACAATAGACTCCTAAATGCCAACATGATGAATAATTTCCTAAAGAATCTCCTAAGAAAGAGAAAGAACAAGAGAAAGAAATGGAAAAACCTTTAGAACAACAAGTAGGAGAATAATAGTAGGAGGGAGAACATGAGATTGAATAGGAATATTAATAGCTTTTTAAGCATGTTTCATAGAGGCACTAAGCCCCCTATCAATAGGAAGAGAAAAATGTGATAGGAATGCGCACATGTGCAAAAAGAGGTTCAAGTATTGCTCCTATGTGGTTAGTTACCAATTATTTATACACATAGATAGCTTTAAGTACTTCATTTTTCCTTTAACATATATTTCCGACTATTAAGGAGTGTGAGAACATATTGTTATTAGGGATCAAACCCTTATAATGTTTATATATTATTATAATATTAGGTTATATATATATAAAGCAGATCCCATCTAAAATAATTATAATTTATTAATTATTTGATTATTGGTTATTTATAAATAGGGGTTATTGAAAACGTGTAACTAGTGAAGCCACCCTTACTCCTATATTTAAGGAGGTTCTCTCCCATTCTAGAGAATGTGAATCTAAATTTATATAGTGCGTTACATCAAGTTATCCATAGAAATAGTTATGGGCCTTATGGATGTAAGGAGAAGTATCCCTAGGTTCAATCTATTCATAATATTATACTTTGTTTAAATGTTAATAAAATGATGCTTTATGGGATTTTTCACACAAGAGGGTTTTCCCAATGTATATCTTGTTTGATGTGTACATTTATGCATATATGCTTATCATTTCATTTATTTTATATATTGTTTATGATTATTAGTATCCTAATTGTGTGCTAAAATGTTGACACACTTCTATGAATCATTCCATCCAAGGTTGCTCAAGAATGAGGCCTCAAATATCGATCCATAGCTCTCTAGTCATGGAGTGCAAAGATGTAAAATGGAGGCCCTC
>MU224298.1:1905733-1919850 GCA_018584345.1 Thuja plicata
AAATGGAGGACCAATGTTGTTTAATCTTGAATTTCTTGCAGAGTTGTTTAAGGTCCTTATTTTTAAATTGGCCTCCGTTGTCAGTAATAATCTCGGAAGGCACTCCATATCGATAGATGATATGGTTCAGAATGAATAGAGAGACTGTCTTGCTTGAGGCAATAGAAAGTGGGACAACTTTTACCCATTTAGTGAAATAATCAGTAGCAGTGATGATAAATTTGTGTCCACCTGATGAGTTGGGATGAATCTGCCCAACAAGGTCAAAGGCCCGGCGCTGAAATGGCCAATGAGAAATAGAAGGAATAAGCTCCCTGCCTGGAGCATGTATTAGGTTACCATGTTTTTGACACTTTTCACATGACTTTGCAAAGCTACTGCATCAATATGCATCATGGGCCAATAGTACCCTGCCCTAAGCAACCTTCTGGCCATGGCAAGACCATTGGAGTGTCCCATAGATGCCCTCGTGAATGTCAACTAACACTTGATCAGATTCATCCTTTTCTAAGCACCTAAGAAGTGTTCCATCTAGACCCCTCCTATACAGATCACCAATGATAAGGGAATGGTGAGAGGCATTTCGTGTAAGGTTTTTGCATTGAGATCAATTAAAGGTTTCAGGTATAATGCCATCACAAAGATATGATTAAATGGCACCATAACAGGATGAGTCATGACCAACAAGGGTACAAATAATATGGCTTTCTTGGGAGTCAAAGATAGGGTGATGTAGCTCTTCCACCAGGAATTCAAATCTTGATTCATGTTTCTCTAACTGAATAAGTGAAGCAAGTGTAGCCATTGCATTAGTTGCCTTGTTTTTTTCTCTAGGGATTTGTTGAAATGTGACAAATGTGAAGTATCTCTTTAAGGAATCAACCAATTTCTTGTAAGGTACCATTTTCTCATGTTTTGTTTGATATTCGTCATTAACTTGATGGATTATCAGCTATGAATCCCCATAGATGTGTAATTCTGTGATTCTCCATTCTATGGCCATCTTAAGTCCATTTGTTAGGGCTTCATACTCAGCAATATTGTTTGTACATGGAAACAATAATTTGTAAGACTTAGGAATTATGTACCCATGAGGAGAAACAAACAACACACCAGCTCCTGAACCATTTTGCATAAAAGATCCGTCAAAGAACATCTTCCAAGTTCTTTCAGTCATATACATAGGGTGTTCATCTAGAAAGTCAAATTGAATAGGAGCATCATCTTGTAATGGGAAATCAACCAATTTATCTGCTATAGCTTGTCCTTTGATTGCTTTTCACTCAATGTACTCTATGTCAAACTCTGAAAGTATCATCATCCATTTAGAAATTCTACCTGTGAGGGCAGCCTTAGCAAATATTTGAGTGGATCTATTTTTGCTATGAGGTCTATAGTATGCGCAAGCATGTAAAGTCACAACTTTTGGGAAGCAAACACAACAGCAAGGCAAGCTTTTTCAATGCTAGTGTAATTAACCTCATATGAAACAAGAGTACAGCTGATGTAGTATATTGTCCTTTCTTTCCCATTTTTATCAAGTTGAGCCAGTAATGCCCCCAAGGAAGATTATATCTCTAAAATGTATAAAATAAGTGGTTTCCGTGGGATAGGAGGCATTAAAATATGAGTATTTTCCAAGTACTTCTTGATTTTATCTATGCTCTTTTGAAAATCCTCATTCCAAACACATTTGATGCCCTTATGTAAGTTCTTATTGAAAGGTTGAGCTCTATTTTCCAATTGTGAAATAAATCTCCTTATGGATTGAAGACGCCCTTGAAGACTCCTCATTTGACTAATGTTTTTAGGAGGTGGCATATCAATGATTGCTTGGACGTTTCAGGGTCAACCTCTATTCCTTTTGCTGAAATGATGAATCCAAGTAGTTTTCCAGAGGTGACTCCAAATGCACACTTTTTAGGATTTACTCTTAATTGAAATTGTTCCATGCGATCTAGAATTACTTCCAAATTGTCTAAGTGTGTATCTCTTTGTTTAGACTTGGCCAAGGTGTCATCCATATAATCTTCCATATTTTTATGCATCATATCATGGAAAATAGTTGTCATAGCTCTTTGATAGGTAGCTCCTCTATTTTTTAATCCAAAAGGCATAACGTTGCAACAATAGGTTCCCCATGCACAAGTGAATGCAGTCTTTTCTTGATCTTTAGGAGCTATCTTAATTTGATTGTACCCAGAAAAACAATCCATCAAGGAATAAATCTCATAACCCACAGTCATATCCACTATCATGTCTATTTTGGGGAGTGGAAAGTCATCCTTTGGGCATGCTCTATTGAGATCTCTACAATCTTTGCAAACTTGAATGGATTTGTCATGTTTGGAAATTGGTACAATATTTGATATCCATTCAGCATAGGCAATAGCTCTTATAAATTTTGCACCAAGGAGTTTTTCTAATTTTGCTTTGACTAGAAGAGCTATGTGAGGATGCATTTTTCTCAATTTCTATTTGATTGGCTTGACATTTGGATCTATAGATAAGTGATACATAATAAGATTAATGTCCAATCCTTGCATATCTGAATAAGTCCATGCAAAATTGATCTTCTTTCTCTATAATAACTTAGTGTAAGTCTCTTTTTCTGTTGGTGACAAGGACTCAGCCAAGTGTACTATTTGTGGAGCCTCATTTGTACCCAAATTAACTTCTTTTGTTGGCTCAATAAGCACTGAAGATCTATCTTGAAAATAGCTGGGGAGATGATCAAGTACCTCATTCTTAGGTGCCTCAAAGAGGTTTTCACCTTTAGATACGTCAATTATTTTTAATTTTTTTGGTTCTGACACTGCCACACAGTGGCTTTCACCATCAGAACACCTATTCTTTTTATTTTATTTTCTCTTTATCTTGTGACTAAGGTACTTGATATTTGTCTCTATCATACAAGTAGCCGGTTTACTGGTGGAAGAGACTACGGGTTCAATTTCATTTAGATAACAATATATCTCATAATCATTTTGGAATGTTAAAAGCTCAGGTTCTTGATAGCATTGGGACCAATCAATAAGGTTGGGATGAACAAGAGATAAGGCAATGGCTGGTTCAAGGTTATAAATATTAATGATATTATCGCTGGTGACTAAAGAGTTAGAGTCGGTCAAGTATCCCTCTAAACTACCCAAATCAGGATTCATCCTAACAAGCAAAGAATCATCCACTAAGGCAACATGTGGGTTCAAAACCTCTAATCCTACATGTGTCTCATTGGCTACCTTAGGTGGAGAACTAAAAGTGTGTATAACATCAATATCTCTATCAACTGTTGAGGGTTCTGAAAAAGAGTCTCATTCATACTCATTAGAACTGGTATCTAAAGTGCGACTAGGATGCTTACACCATGAAGGCTTAGGAAATCATGATGTTGAAGGTCCATTTTCATCAAAATTAGTACTTTCTCTTTCTATCAAATGAGAAAGATTCTTTCTTTGACGTTATCTCAAAGGATCCTCTATATCTGATTCTTGTTCTAAAGTTGCAACTGATGCATGGGTGACTAAAATATCTACATCTCCCCAAAGGAGAGTAGTGGAAGGGACCCAATCTTCATACATATCTTGTTGATTTGTCAAATTAGGTTCATATTCTAGTTTATCATCACTATCCAACTTTTCAAATAGAAGATTGGTATGTTTGTTGCAATTTTCAAATCCTAGGCCAACTGGTTTCTTAGACTTGCGTCCAAATTTAGCATGATCAAGAGGTTCAGACCTAGCATCCAAATTATGATTAAGAGGGCCATACCCAGGATAGCCCATACTCTTGAAAAAAGTATATCCCCTTCCATAAGCTTTAGGAGAAGGGGAGAAGTTCTCATTGTGCTTATACTTTTCTTCTCTATAGATCCAATCTCTAACAAATGTTTCCTCTTTCTCATTTTGAATAGGCACTGATGATTCTAGAAATTTGCCAAATAATTTCATAGCTGAAGAGGAAGGCTTCATCTCTTTTGAAGGTTTACCATAAGATCGAGGTGAAACTGGCAATGTTGTGAGGGAGTTGAGTTAATACCCCCCCCCTCATACCAAGGTCTATTGTTTTAAACTTGTCTTTACATTTTGCCAAAGTAGCATCAAAATATTCTTTTTCTCTATTGAGGGGAACATGAGCCCCTGTTGAAATTGAATTAATAGATAAAGTGTTATCCCCAGGTATACAAATATCTATGCCATTGTAGGGAAACTTAACACATTGATGGTAAGTAGATGGCATTGCCTGCATGTCATGAATCCATGGTCTACCAAGTAAGATATTATATGCGAGGGGTCTAGCATCAACTATTTGAAACAAAATATCCTTCTGAATAGGGCCAATCCTAACAGGAAGGACAGAAAACCCCTTGGAAATTATTTCTGCCTCATCATAAGCTTTGATAGTAATTCTTTTTCGGGTATCAATAACTTCTTCAGAATAACCCAATTCTTTCAAAAGACTAAAGGAACAAATATTAAGCCCAACACCCCCATCTATCAACACATGCCTAACATGGGTTCTATGGATCATGACCTCAATATGAAGAGAAAGATTGTGTGGATGGCTCAAAGCTTTATCATCATGTTCTGAAAATGTAAGGTAATGAGGGCTAGCAATGTGACTAACCATATTCTGGAATTGATCAATATCTAAGTTGTTGGGTACATTTTCCATATGCAAAGCATCCTCAAGGATTTGTTTATGTCTTGGAGAAAACTCTAAGAGCTCAAAGATTGAAATTTGAGTGGGTGTTCTCTGTAACTAATCAACAAGACTATAACTTGATTTAGGATTGACAACTATCTTCAAGGTGACAAGCTTAGATGCCACTTGCTTAGGTTTACTGGATTGACTTTAATTTGGTCCTCTAATGAAAATGAGACCTTGACTTCGGGTAACAGCATTAAGGGCTTGAGACAACCTTCTAGAGTTGGAACCCCTTAGCACCACAACATTTTCTCTATCAAATATAGGAGGAGAGTCTTCATCTAGATCATAACCATAAGGATCTCTTCCACTCATCATGTTAACATTTTCTTCCACACATTCAAGCATGTTGATGGTATTCTCTGCATCTGTATAAGTGTAGTTGATCTCAACTTTTCCATTCTTAACTTTAGAGGTTTCCCCCTTTTCATATTTGGGCAAAGGTTCCTTGAATGCTTTATGATCAGCATTGGTGTTCAATCCATCTACGGTAATTTGGTTACTCTCAATGAGATTTTGAGTGATGTGCCTAAGTTTGTAGCAATGTTAAATGTCATGTCCAATACCATTATGAAATATGCAATAGGATTTCTCCCTCCACCAAGGTGGTTTAACTGCAGGTCTATGAAAATTCGGAGCATCTTGAGGTTGTATAAGATTGCTATCAACAAGTTTCTTAAAAATTTCCCCATATGTTTCACCAAGTTTTATAAATTGACACTTTTCACTTGTAGGCTTTCCTTGGTAACTTGGCTTACTTTCTTGTTGATTGGATGTATTAAGCTTTTTAGCTTGAACAGTACTAGATAAGTGTAACACAGGTTGATCCTTATGTTGGGAGGAATCCAGAACTCCATCATTAACCACTTGTTTGTTCTTATTTCAATATTGGTTCTTCCCTTTATCCTTGTTAGAATAGTTGTTGTTTTGACCATTGTTGTTGTTATTTCTATGTTTAGTCAAAATTATTTGTTCTTTCAAAACATCCTCAATTCGACATGCAGTCTCAACCATGTTGTCAAGTGAATCAAAAACCATTTTCTTAACCTCATACCGCATTTCAAGGACCAAATTACTAACAAGAATGTCAATCTTTTCATTATCAGGAATAGTTCTAGAATAACAAGAGCATTTTCATCTCCACCTTTGCAAGAAGGTGACAAAGGATTCTCCTTGATTCTTCTTTAAGCTACATAAGTCCAACAAAGTGATAGATCTTGAAATATTGTATGCAAAGTGTTGAACGAATCTTTGAACAAGCTCTTTGAAAGTCTTAACAAGAGGAGTTATCTTAGTAAACCATTCCATTGCTTTCCCCCTAAGGCTTTATGGGAATAACCTCATGAGGTATGAATCATCTTGATGGAATTCAAAACTAGTGGTATAAAACTGTCACACATGATCATGTGGATCTCCACTTCCATCATATTTGTCATATTGAGGAATTTAAACCTTTCTAGGAAATTCTTTCATATCAACACTCTTATAAAAAGGATTAGGACAAATTGATTCTAATGAGGAAGAATTCTTAGGTGCAGACATCTTGGCTATTTGTCTTTGTATCTCATCCCCCTTCTCTTCTTGAGACGGATCTTGTCTCTTAATCTTTCTATCCACATCAAAGTTGTAAGGGACCTTAGCCCCAGTATCAGTTAGACTCTTTAAGATCTTATCTTGGTTTTGCTTCACATACTTCTCCACATATTGTTGAAAGAATGGTTCTTGTTGCATGTGCATAAAATCTTGGGAGGTGCGATCAAAACTCTTGCTACTACCTCCATATTGTGAACCATAATGAGCACATTGTAAAGATGGCTTTGAGCTCTTATGAGGAGTTTGTCTCCTATGATGATCATATCTAGAAACCATTCTTCCTCTAGGACTAGGAGATCGTGATGGTGACCTTGAATGTATCCTACTTCTTGGAGTCCTAGGAGGAGTAGATGAAGGAGAACTATTTCCACCACTAACATGCATATTGTTGAATGGATCATTGAGTTGTCTAGCCAAAAGTCTATCTCTTTCCTCTTGAAGGGTTTTCCTTTCCATTTTAATTAAAGCTTGTTTCTCCAACTCTAGACGTTTAATTTGTTCTTGATTATGAATTTGTTCATCTTGGAATACCTTCTTTTCATGCTCAATCCTCTTGAGTCTGTCACTCATGTAATTAGTAGATGTTTTAAGAGGTGAGCTTGGTCTTGAATGTTGAAACAAGTTCTTGGTATAAGTTGCAGTCATGTGAGCATCATGAAGTTCATCTCCATGTTTCTCATGTTGTGACAACTCATCATCATAAAAATGTCTTGTACCTTTCTCTCTCTCAACCCTTTGATGTGCATCCAAATATCTTTTTGAAATAAGGGGTGAGGTTGGTCTACTATTATGAGAGGAACCACTGAAGGAAATAACATGTCCACTCCTTGCAAACAAATCATCATAACGTTTATCCATGGCCTCTCTCTCCCTCTAAGTCATTATGTAACTAATATCCATAGAAGAGTGAGAAGATGCTAAGGGGATACCCAACTCACTAAGGTGACTCTTGGAATCAAACCAAATTTCTGAAGTATTCCTAGGTGATTGATCAAATATGGGTCCTTTTTCCTTATGTCTTTGGCGAGTTTGTACTAAGGGTAACTGGTTAAAAACCACTTGAGGTCATTTTCCTTGATTTACTTGATATCTTGTTGTAAATGGCATGAAAGAAAAAGTACTAGCTAATAGGATTACCCTAAGAGATGTTGGTACCAAACTAGGATAGAAAAGGCATTAACTTGTCCAAAAATAGGTGATAAGATAGAAATTTGCAAATAGGAATAAGCCAACACTACCACAGAGGTGCCCAATAACTTTGGGTGAATACCCTAGCACATATGGATCAGGAGGATGGTCTTACCCAAATTATATAAATTGAGATTGAAATTGTATGAGAGTGGATGGAGAAGAGACTACCAAAACTCTCCAGGTGTGTTATCAAAGAATCTAAAGGTTTATCTTTTCAACAAGGATAGTTTCTAGCTCACCAAGCACTAAGAAAGGTCACTTGTGAAATCAAAGATCACTAATCCAAGAGGTCAAACGCAAGAATCCTAAGAAAAACAAGATTTTAACATCAAGGTAAGTAATCCAATCTGACCCAGATCAACCTAGAAAACTAAAAATGATAGGACAGCAAGCTAAAACGGCTCAAAAATGACAGCAAGACTTCACTAACGGGCAGTTTCATGCGAGGAAATGTTTTCTCGCGTGAGGATTTGCAGAATAGTGTGAGGAAATTCATAGAGTGGCATGATAAAATAATAGACTGGTGAAAATAGGAAATAGAAACTGGTGTCAAGTTTCACGTGAGATTTCCCAGATAGCCGTGCGAGGAAGTGCAGTGAACGACATGAGAAAATAGTTTTCTCGCACAAGGAAAGGACACAGAACTCAGATTTTGATCATTTTAATCATCCAACTAGATGCATTAATAGATTTTATCATGAATTAAGCATGTAAGACATCAATCAAGGAGTTCAAGCAGTCAATGTCTTCAAACAATGAGCAAGGGACAAAGAAACCTTGCACATGAACATAGATAGTGTCATAGTAAGTCTACTCCGTAAGAATGCTACTTGTGTATGTTCTCAAATGTTTTCCAATCACGCACATAATCCTATGAAAGAAAAATTTGGTTTCACTATGGTTCTTAATAATGACTTGAATCTGCAACTTTTGCAATCTCAAGTGGGTGAAATCCAATCCTGGCGCACCGAGGTTTTGACACAGTCTGAGAATTTAATCAATCAAGAGCTGCTGAGGAGATCTGACAACCCACAAGAAACTACACCCGTGGAGATTTCTTCCACAAGGAAATTTATATAGAGGCTGTCACTACCATGGCGAAAATGGCTATTACCGATTGAGGTTCCATCCACGTGGTTGACCCAATAAAGGGAATGTCCACTATGGTTAACCCTCTCTAACAAGGAAGACTCACAATATGGACCACATGGGGACTTAGTTCGGATTCAAGGGTTCCAAGTTTCTGATTCTCCCAAAATGGAAAAAAGCATAATCCTCTAGCCTCTTCACCTCACCAAAACATAGAAAACATGATTCATTGACCCACTAATTTGAAATCACCTCATTCAAATCTCACACAACAACAAATGACACCAATCCCCTAAAGAGAGAAAGTATTGCCAAAAGGTGAAGTCCAAACCAAGTTGACCAATGAGATGAAAACAAAACCCTTCCCTACCTACAAGGGGATCTATCATCAAGAAGAGCTTCAAATGTAAAACAAGCGAATGAAGCCCACTCTCTCAAGATCACCACAAATAGTGTTCATAGGGCCTAATTACTATGTGAAACATATATGCAAGAAAAGAAAATCTAGGTCCATTTTTAGAGCACCAATTGGAAATGTGATTTATGAAAGCAAGAAACACTCAAGCTAGACACATGAGATGTTCATTTTAATTCCCAAAATCTAAATGTTGTAGAGATTAACAAAATACCTCAAATCCAATGTAACGCGAATTGTTTTGTTGTTTATCTAAGCAAGTCCAAATCAGCAACAACAACAACAACAAATCACAAACCACTAGAAATAGTAAACATTAGTGGTTAACACGAAAAATCAGAGATATATCAATATAGCAATGAAAATCAAATCTCTGGTATGGAATCTTGCGTGAGAAAGTACCCAAAGCCACGCAAGAAAGTACACAGTGCCACATGAGAAAACAGAAAGCTTGCACGAGGAAATGCACAGTCGTGCGACAAAATGCACAGGCAGTAAAAAAGAATACAAAAACAACAAACTAGTCAAATCACAGCCTGATGCCGAATCTCACATGAGGAATTATATCATGTCGTATGAAGAAGTACACCAAACCACACGAGAAAACACCAGATCCAGCAAAATCTCATGTTAGGACCTGCAAAAGCTCGTGCAAACTTTCTCTGTAGACAAAAACAACAAGTACGAAAAAGATGGAAATTTTGGATCCGAAACTAAATTGATGAAAAAATAGCTAAAAAAAGACATAAAATGAATCTTTTGCCCCACGGTGGGTGCCAAAAATGTGTGCTAAAATGTTGACACACTTCTATGAATCATTGCATCCAAGGTTTCTCAAGAATGAGGCCTCAAATATCGATCCATAGCTCTCTATTCATGGAGTGTAAAGATGTAAAATGGAGGCCCTCAGATTGACCTAGTTAGTGCTTATACAAGTACACCATGAAATGAGAGATTCAATGCATGAAAGTGAGATCTACTCTATATGATTGTAATGCATAAAAGGAAATTAATCTAAATGATAACAATGCATGATTATTCTATGAAAAGAAATACAAATGCAAGTTTAATCTATGAAAATAAACATGAATCTAATCTACATGAATAGAAATGAATGCAAGAATAAGAAGACAAGAAGAGAGAAGTTGCAATATCCAATCTTGAATCCTCAAATTCTCTTCCAAAATTGCTCTCCAAACCTGCAGCATAACAATACTATGAAAACCTAATATGAAAATGAGAAGGAGAGATTTCCTTATAAAGAAAAGTGAACGGTTGAGATTAAGAGGCAAAAAGAATTGATCAATGGTTGAGATTAAGAGGCAAAAACCCACCACTTAGGAAGATGTGAAGAAAAATAGATTTTTATTTAATTTTTATTTAATTTATTTCATTTTTCATCAAAAGAAGAGCTTTAAGTGGGGATTTTTATTTATTTAATTAAAAGAGGGATTTTCTTTCAATTAAATAAATTAGAAGAATTTTATTTAATTAAATGGGAGGAATTTAATTAAATAAGATGAATTTAATTAAAAGGGAGATTAAATCTTTTAATTAAATAAGATGAATTTTATTTAATTAAAAAGAAAATTAAATCTTTTAATTAGATAAAAATGATCAAACCTTAGGAAATATTGAAATAATTGAATAATTAAATTAATTACAATTTGATCAAGGAAATTGATTTGAATTGAAAATGTTGCAAAGCATTGATTCAAAAAATTTGATAAATTGATAAAATGATAAAATGGGGCCCAAAGTCTAGGCGACCAATTTAGGGTGCATACACTAATATCCTAATTTATAGCATGATATTAGAGGGAGTTAGGGTCCACTAATCACTTTTACAAGCTATACAAGAAGATATATAACACATGATGAGAAACTCACTATATTGATTCAACACATGTGGACAACTACTAGTGCAATATATATGATGTATCTCTTTTACTATTTCAATATCAATTCATTAAAACTAATTTAGATAAAATTAATCTTTAGTTAGGTTCAATTCCTCCTGAAAAAAATGTAAATACCTTCCAATATATTTAAACTTTATAATTTTAAAAAGTCTTGAAATAATTCGCTTATTTAAAACCAATTCCTAACATCAACTAGTGCTTTTTCAATCAAATCTTTATAATATATATTATTGACCTCTTGTATTTTGATATGATACTCTTCATCAAGTAAAAAATATTCCTATAAAATAGAAGCTATGATCTACATAAATAGATCCTTAAAAATTCTAATAACAAAATCAACGACAAAATTATTAATAACTAAAAACATTTTTATATTCTTTTTATAAAGAGAGAATATTCTCCCCATTTTAATTGTTTTTATATATTAAATATTAAAAATTATTTTCCTCATCAAAAAGAGAATTTATGATGAACATTTTAATTTTATCATTACATTTTCTTGGAGCCATCATTCTTCACATTTTTTTTAATATCATAAAAAAAATGAAATTACCTATCCTATAAATCTAATGAAACAACACACCTTAATAATATGTATATCTATTTGGGATGTTTTTCCTCTAGTTCTCATTTAGAACTTGTGGCTTCTTTAGGAAATTTACTTCTTATATTAATGATGTCAAATTAAAATAGAGAAAGCTATCTCATAACTGACTATGTCGCACATTCTTAAAAATGCAAATTATTTGAATACATTTTCTTCTTGGGATGATTGTTTACTTAAGATCTGGTAATTTCTTAAACCAATCCCATCCCAAGGTTTTTGATAATAGTTCCTATCCATAGAATTTGGTGTGCCCTTCTGAAACCCACTCCTAACTTATTCATTCATCTAGAGCATATGATAGGCAAAGTGAATCGACTTTATCGAGGCAGGAAATAGTGTTAGGTAGGGACCCCAAACCATCCTATAATGGTTCTAAATGTAGATTATATATGTAACATGCCAATAACCTGACATAAGGAGGGTATGGGGATGGGGCCAAAGGCTCTCCCAAATACCAAGCCAACTTGCAGACACAATGCAAAAACACAACAACATAGTGAGAGAAGAAACAAAAGGGATCCTTATAATTAATTTATCAAACTTATTACATTTCGGGCTATAAGGCCTTCCCGATTTCGGCCAAATATTCAATGAATTACAATGATATCTTCATACATGCTAGGTCACAGACCTGCCTTCAAATAATTTAATATTTAATCTTCTATCTTCTAACTGCTACTACCTAATTGCCCCCTAAATAAGAACAAAGAAGAAAATATATAGAAGCTCCCAACAAGGAAGTTGGCACTCCAATCCATAAGAGAGACCTAGATTTAGGTCCACACAGATCTCAATGAGAGACCCCAGATCAATTCAGCAATGAAAATTAAATGAAGAAGTTGGCCAAAGATCCAACTCCCAAAATAAGTATCTCGGGAAAAGCATGACCCAGAAAAAGAGTGACTCGGGAAAGCAACACCCTGAGAAATAGGAAAACAAACCAGAGTGATAGAAGAGAAACCTGAGAAATAGGAAAACAAGCATGCCCAAGCGATAGAACCCGAGCAACAGAAACAAACATTACTGAGCAACAGAGCCTGAGTAATAGAGTACTTCTCGAGCAGCTTCCAAATTAACTAAAGAACAAAACAAACATCTTTTTGGTTGAGCAATATTGCCAATGACCTAAGATGCTCCTGCATTAGACACCTGGGGTTATAAGAAATGATTCCCCAAATCATGTATCAGGTCCAATCTGAAATGAAACCAACTTAGATTTATAAATCCAATATGAGTCCTCAATTGATTTGTTCTTCCACTTTACTAGATATTCCATGTATTCCTTTCCTCTTGTACTTCTCCCAATTCTCTGTTTCAAAATCCTTTCAACTTCTTTTATTTGCTTCTTAGGATAATCACTTTGTACTGTCACTTCTTCATCAAGTTCATGATATTCATACAAGTTTGAAATATTGAACATAGGTGATATATCTATGTCATCAGGTAATTCAACTTCATAAGCATTTCCACTGTAAAATCTTATCAATATTTTGCAAGAACCAAATTTATTCATCTTCAATTTACCATGTGTTACAATAGGAAATCTTCCGTTCTTCAAATGAACCATTACTGAATCACCAAATTCAAATTTTTTATGTCTTCTTGATCTGTTTGCACTATCCTTGTATTTCTGATTGCTTTTCTCTAGCTTCTATTTTATATCTTCATGCAATGTCTTCATAAATTCTACAAATTCTTCTACTTCAGCACTCCTTTTCTCTTCTCTAACAATGTCTCTCAAGTTTGATATACCTCTCAGTTGTGTGCCATGAAAAATATCAAAAGGAGTCTTTCCATTACTTCTATTTATTGAAGTGTTGTATGCAAACTCTGTTTGTGCCAACATCAAATCCCAATTGCTTGGTGTTTCTCCAACTAAGCATCTCAACAAGTTACCCAAACTTTGGTTTAGAACCTCTATTTGTCCATCAGTCTATGGATGAAATGTAGAACTAAAATTCAACTCAGTATCCAACTTCTTCCAAAGTGTTCTCCAAAAATAGCTTACAAACTTACTATCTCGGTCAGAGATAATACTTCTTGGTAATCCATGCAATATGACAATCTCCTTAAAGAAAAGATCTGCTATATGTATTGCATATGATGTTTTTGATGGAGAGATCCTCTTGAAGAGCCTTCTAGAACTCTCTCCAAGTCCTTCTCATGGAATTCCTTAGTGTAATGTCCCCGCCAGGGAACCCATAAGGAATCAGGTCTTATGACCAAAATTTGCAACTAATTTTTTTTTTTAACATTACAACATTACTACACCAAAATTACTTTCCTTAAGGTTCCCTTAATGAATTTCATTTACTAACACATTTACATTACTTATCCAAATTAAATTTCATTTCCTTTCTTTACTTTCACATTTAGAATTTAAGAGATAGGGTAGAAAATAACATTTCATTTACAATTAATACATTCATCAAAGATGCTATATTTAACCTTATTAGTGTTCCGATTAATACATTCATCAAAGATGCTATATTTAACTCACTTTATTTACTTATAATAATTAATATACCATTTACACAATTAATAAAAATATACAATTATTATTATTTATATAAGCATGGATATATGCGTG
>MU224298.1:1920030-1937424 GCA_018584345.1 Thuja plicata
CTTGGTTAAATCTCCACACATCAACAGTTCGAGGATTTTGAAGGCACGCTCAGACCTGTGTAGCCAGGTGGAGACGATGCCTGGTACCTGCATCCTGCATCACCAACTGATATGAATATACAAATATATATAAAAATAGACAGTAGAAAACAAGGAGGGAGAGTGCGACATCGTGTGGATCTCCCGTAGGAGTTACTACGACTGCCCCTCCTCATCCTACACTCACATCAACCAGTGAACATCAAACCATAATAGGGTCAGTAGGGTTAAATCATAATATAACATGTAAAACATTTTACTGATAGTTCATTTCTAGCCATTCATCATTAAATCATAACTCATTTAATATGTCCAAATAACTGCAATAACCAATTATATATGCTCAAATATCTCATAAAATGCTAACTAAATAATAATCATAGTCCATCATAAAACCCAAAGTGTCAAAGCAATAGTCTTGTCCATCTAACATAGGAAGATTCTAGGGTGGGCATTACACTTAGGGTCTCTTCTCTACCCTAACTAGAGGATACTCTCCTAATCCCCTAACTCTCTAGGAACTCTCTACCAATTTCAACTCCTCTCTATACTCCTCCCCATTGCCTTCTTGCATCCATGGTTCCACTATCCTCCTACCACTCCTATGGTGTCAAAATCTTAGGGATTTATTTCCCTACCCTCCTTAGGTCTAATCTTATCTCTAAGGATTCAATTTTGTGAATTCCCCATTCATTTTCCAAATGAGTTCTAAGATCAAGCCTTTTAGGCCTTGTAGCCCTTTTAGGCCTATTAGCCCTCCAAAACACAGAAAAGGTGATTTCTCTCCTAAAATCCCTTAACAACCCTAGAACAAAATCCCATATTCCTTGTGGTTTTTTCTTCCCCTTTAGGATTTTTTAGGTCTCTGGTCTCAATACTATCTGTACAATGGAATTTTGCCAAACCCCTAAAAATAAGGGTTTCTAAGGCATGAAGACTGGTCTGGCTTCTTGTTCTTCTTTCACTGACCTAGTGAAGTCCTCTGAACTCCTCCTTTGATTAGAAGATCTTCACCTCATGCCCCTACACTCCTCCAACAATTATTGGCACATACCAATCATCTTTCAACCTCAATTGTTCCTGCACTGCTTAGTAACCCTAGGCAGGATAGCTAGTACTCGCCTAGGGCTTGATTGTTTTCAAGCTTTCCCTACACACACACACACAACACAATCCATATGTACAAAGTATATACAAGGCTCTAATTTATTCCAAGTGGTCATGGAGTTTGAACCACGGGAACACCAAAGAAACCCATTCTTTACATGACTGGACCAAAATTGGCCAGTGAACTTGCAAAACACAATAAATTTAACAAAACCTAACCAGAAAGTACAAGATACTAAAATAATGCCATAAATAACTTAGAAACTATATTTCAGACACTATCTATTCATTAATTCAATCCATTCAATCCAATAAAGTGGTGTATGATGGCTATGTCACTTAATTACACTGTAATTTGCTTCCTCTCAAACACCAGTCTATACACAATGAACTCTAACTATCAGATTAAAGTTGGAAACACCTTATATACCTCTATCCCATATGTTTAGACCCTCTGGTTGGGATTTGGGCACCATAAGTGTCGATTCCAAAAAACTAGGAAATGTTGTCATGACAACTTTAAAAGTTGTCATGACAACTTTGACAACTATTTGTCAAAATGACAATTTTCACATTTTGAGTGTCCTAATTTGTTCCAAACCTTAAAAATTGACATCAAATGACTAGAAAACAATAAAACCTTAAAATTATTCCCACTTTGGGACTTTGGTCAACCCTTTGACTTTTGAGTTGACTTCTAGGTCTTAGACCCCTAGAATCAACTAGACTTAACAACATCAAACCCTAACCTTTCCTAACACAAACCACACTTCAAAATCACACTTGGGAATTTACATATTATTCCTTATTCTAGGATGGTTGACCAAACCAACCTACAAGCCAAAATGTCTTAAGATCTCACTAAAGACCTTAAGGTACTCCTGCACCATCCTCCCCCTACAACAAGAAAGTCATGGTACCTATGTGTCAAGAACTCCTCACTGATTCCATGTTTCTTAAAGTCACTCTCAGCTATCCAAGTGGCTTCTGACTCTAGTTGTTGTCTCCACTTCACAAGATGCTCCATATAGACTTTGTGTTTTGTCTTTTTCTTCACCCTTGAATCCAATATCTTCTCCACTTGTGGCTTGACTTATTCCAGAGTCTTGAACTCTCCCATGTCCTTATGCACCTCTATACTATACTACAACTCATCCATCTTTGGCCCCTTATACTTGATCAAATATTTCACATTGAAGATTGGAGAGATTGACATATCCTTGGGCAACTCTACCTTATAGGCATTAGGCCCATACTTAGCCAATATCTTACAGGGTCCAATTCTCTTCATCTATAACTTACTAGGTATCCCTTTTTGTAATCTTTCCTTATTCAGGAACACCATCACTTGTTCACCTACTTCAAATTATAGATCTCTTCTTCCCTCATCTCTTTTTGCCTTCAACTTTTGATTGGCCTCCATTAAGGTCTTCTTCAATTGTTCATGTACTTCCTTCATCGATTGTGTGAAATCATCAACATGTCTACTAACTTCCTCATATCCTTTTAGGTCTCTCAGTTCCATCACACCCCTTGGATGTGCCCCATACACAATCTCAATTGGAATTTTCCCTATAGTCCTTTTTGTGCTATCATTATAGGCAAATTCTTCCTATGGGATAGCTTTCTCCCATGCTTTTCCATATTCCTTTGTCAGACACCTAAGTAGATTCCAAAGAACTCTATTGATTACTTCAGTCTGCCCATCTGTTTGAGGATGATAGGCAGATTCATGAGACAAGTTTGTACCTAGTCTCTTCCATAGGGTCTTCCAAAAGTGACCCATGAACTTCACATCCCTTTTTGCAATAATTCTCATTGGTAGGCCATGAATCCTCACTATTTCCTTGAAAAACAAATAAGCAATATGGATGGCATCATGAGTTTTTTTGCATGGCATGAAGTGACTCATTTTACTAAACCTATCTACCACTACAAACACACTGTCTAAACCAGTTGGATTCCTAGGTAACCCCACTATGAAGTCCATACTTATACACTCCCAAGGTCTACTTGGGATGGGTAATGGCTGGTAATGTCCTGCATTTGATGAAGTGCGTTTAGCCTTCTAACATATGGCACACTACTCCACATATCTTCTCAATTCCTTCTACATCTTTGGCCACCAATAGAACCTTTCCACTAGGTCCAATGTCTTATTTAGTCCAAAGTGTCCACTTAGACTCCCATTATGTTTCTCTTGAATGAGGTTCTCCCTCATTGAGCCTTTTGGAACACAAAGTTTCTTACCTTTGAATAGCAACCCATTCTACAATGTATACTCGGCAAACTCACTATGAAAGTGATTCTCAAAACCTTTACACACTTTATACACCTTTAAGAAATCTGAATCTCCCTCATATAGGTCCTTAAAACCTTCAACTCATGTACTTTGAAACTGAATCTCTTGGATGGTGAGTAGTCTCCTACTAAGGGCATCTGCAACTTTGTTTTGCACCCCCTTCTTATGCTTTATAGTGAAGGTATATGAGTGTAGGAATTTCATCCACTTTATGTGCTTCAAGCTAAGCTTGTCTTGAGTGTTTATGCAACTCAATGCTTGGTTATCTATAAAGACAACAAACTCTTTAGGAAATATATAATGCCTCCACTTCTTTAAGGCTTTCACAAGAGCATATAGCTCCAAGTCATAGGAAGAGTACCTAGACTTAGCCTCATTTAGTCTTTCACTGAAAAAGGCCACAGGCCTGCCTTCTTGGCTTAGGAAAGCTCCTACTGCAATGTTGCTTGCATCACACTCAGCAATGAATGGTTTGTCAAAACTTGGTAAAAACAATATAGACTGAGTAGCCACTTCCTTTGTTAATCTCTCAAACCCCTCATTAGTTGCCTTTGTCCACACAAATTTTTTTTTTAATGCTCCTTTTATAGTCTCTAGGACTGGAGCACAAATCTCACTAAATCTCCTAATGAACTTCCTATAGAATTGGGATAACCCATGGAAGCTTCTAAATTCAGTCCCTATCTTACGATTAGGCCAGTTCAATATGACCTCCAATTTCTCCTTATCCATCTTTAAGTCACCCTTGGAAACCACAAAGCCAAGGTAGAATAGCTCTTCTTTTATCAACTCACTCTTCTCAAGGTTTATGGTGAGTTTCTCCTCCTGCAACTTCTTCAACACTAACTCAAAGCATTTCATGTGTTCCTCTTTAGTTTTACTTAAAATTAGGATGTCATCTAGATAAACAACTACAAAAATTCCTATATAGTCCTTCAAGACTTCATTCATCACCCTCATAAAGGTTCTTAGTGCATTGGTAAGCCCAAAGGGCATCACTAACCATTCATACAACCCCTCTATAGTATTAAATGCAGACTTCCACTCATCACCCTCTTTCATCCTAATTTGATAGTACCCAATCTTTAAATCAATTTTAGAGAAGTACTTAGCACCCCCAAGCAATCCATCAAGTCTTCTATTCTAGGAATTGGAAATCTATACCTGATAGTTATCCTATTTATTGCCCTAGAATTAGTACACATTCTCCACTTACCTCCCTTCTTAGGAGCCAACACCACTGGGACAACACAAGGGCTACTGCTTTTCCTAATCAATCCTTCATCCAATAACTCTTGCACTTGCCTGGCTATCTCTTTGTTTTGCTCTGGTGTAATCTTGTATGCAGCTTTTTTTGGAAAGGATTCTCCTGGTATGAATTTAGTCTGATGACTTATCTCCCTCTTTGGTGGTAGTGAAGCCGGTGTACCTTCACAAATGATATCCTTGAACTGATCCAATAGTTCCCTCACCTATTTTGGCATAGGTGCTTTCTTATGAGTCTCCTCCTCCTTTGGCTTTAGCAAAATTGCATAACCAACTTCTTCATCTTTCATATCCCTTAGGAATTATTTCCCATTCATCAACATGGCACTGGATTCTACCTTCTCCACTATGTCTTCCTCTAGTATGGATTGTATCTTGAATGTTACCTCATTTTTCTTGAAGGTGTACTTTTTATCCTTCCCAATATGGATAGCTTCTCTGTCATACTGCCATGGCTTGCCAAGCAACAAATGGAAAGCATCCATTGGAAACACATCACATAGTATCCTATCTTGATACTTTCCAATGGCAAACTCTACCCACACTTTTTCATTCACCAAGATGTTTTGACCCTTATTCAACCATGTAACTTTATAGGGACATACATGTGGGA
This sequence comes from Thuja plicata, assembly GCA_018584345.1. Taxonomy (NCBI): domain Eukaryota; kingdom Viridiplantae; phylum Streptophyta; class Pinopsida; order Cupressales; family Cupressaceae; genus Thuja; species Thuja plicata. The sequence goes on from MU224298.1 coordinate 1,925,358, forward strand.
TTTTGGTGAGCTCCAACTTCTCCATTGCCTCCTCAGATATAACATTATCTATTGACCCTGAATCAATGATCACCTTGCACACTTTTCCCAATATTTTGCATTTGAACCTAAAAAGAGCCCTCCTCTACTTGTGCTCCTCTTTTCTAGGTGTCTTGATTGGGATCCTTCTAAACATTAGGTGTTCTCCTTTCTCTAAATCCATACTCACCTTTCATTGTTTAGTACAATCTTCTTCTTGGACATAAGCTATCTTATTCTCCCCTTGTGAAGATGTTGGCTTATCCAGACACCTATATGCAGGATGCCCCAATTGTCCACAATTGTAGAATTTCATTGAAGAAAAGTGAGAGCTTCTCTCAAAGCGTCCCGATCTTCCTCTGCCACTATTATAGGAATTTCTTCCTCTGTTATTGTATCCACCTCTATTGCTTGTCTCTTGTCCTTTCTCCGCATATTTGGATTCAATTTGTCCTCTACTATCACTGCCTCTTCCACTTGAACCTCCTCTATTTCCACCTCTGTTGTCTCTACCCCTTCCTATATTTCTTGAACTAGTGTCTTTCTTCTTCTTGAGTTTCTATTCCACTTTCAAACCCATTTGAAAACAAATACATGAATGGAAGTTAGGGAAAAGAGACTAAGTTATTCTTGAATGTTCCACATTAATCCATTAAGGTATCTTGCCACTTTGATGCTCTATATCTCCTAGATTCTTGATCTAAGACAAAGTTTTTGAAACTCCTCTGTATAGGCTGGCACATCTAGATCTTTTTTCCTAAGCTTTTGTCTCTTCTTATGTAGTTGAATGTCATAGTCTTCTAGAAGGTAATACTCCTTCACCTTTGCAACCATTGTCTTCCAATTTGATATGGGCTTCTTGCCCTCTTTCTCTCTTTCTTCCTGCAAGAACTTCCACCATGTAAGTGCTTGCCCTCTTAGCCTTTATTTGGCTATCTTCACCTTTTGGGCTTCTATAATCCCATCACACTCGAAGTGATTCTCCATCCCTTCAAGCCATTCCATAACCATTTCAGTGTCCATCTTACCAGAGAATACTGGTATTCCTTCTAAAACCTTCCCACTCATTGCCTTGAGTTCTTTGAGGAATGGTTCCTCAGGTAGAAGAGGATCAGGCTCTGGTTCTACTTCCTCTTCTACTGGTTTCTTCCCTTTATCTATTCCTTCATACATTTCTTCTCTCAACTTGATAGATGTCTCTACAACCTCTGCCATCTTAATCTTCATTTCCTCCATTTCTTCTTCAAGAAGCCTATCTTGATTTGTTGCTCTGACAAACCCTTGTCCAACTCTACATTGGTCACCATGATGTTCCCACCTATGGATTCATTCCACTCTAACATGCACTAATCCACTCACAAGCCTTTCAATGGCTATGATACCAATCTGATGGGGAGCTCCTCTCCTAGAGCCTTCTAAATCTCTCCAAGTCCTTCTCATGGACTTCCTTAGGGTCTCTTATCTACCCTAACTAGAGGATACTCTCCTAATCCCCTAACTCACTAGGAACTCTCCGCTAATTTCAACTCCTCTCTATACTCCTCCCCATAGCCTTCTTGCATCCATGGTTCCACTATCCTCCTGCCACTCCTATGGTGTCAAACTCTTAGGGATTTATTTCTCTACTCCCCTTAGGTCTAATCCCACCTCTAAGGATTCAATTTTGTGAATTCCCCACTCATTTTCCAAATGGGTTCTAAGATCAAGCCTTTTAGGCCTTGTAGCCCTTTTTAGGCCTATTAGCCCTCCAAAACACAGAAAAGGTGATTTCTCTCCTAAATTCCCTTAAAAACCCTAGAAAAAATCCCATATTCCTTGTGTGTTTTTCTTCCCCTTTAGGATTTTCTAGGTCTCTAGTCTCATTACTGTCCGTACAATGGATTTTTGCCAAACTCCTAAAAACAAGGGTTTCTAGGGCATGAAGACTAGTCTGGCTTCTTGTTATTCTTTCACTGACCTAGTGAACTCCTCTAAAATCCTCCTTCCTTTAGAAGGTCTACACCTCATTCCCCTACACTCATCCAACATTTATTGGCACATACCAATCACCTTGCAACGTGCATTGTTGCTGCATTTCTTATTAACCCTAGCCAGAATAGCTAGTACTCACCTAGGGCCTGATTATTTTTAGGCTTCCCATGCATGCACACACTCCACAAGACATATGTACAAACTATATGCAAGACTCTAATGAATTCCAAGTGGTCATGGAGTTTGAACCATGAGAACACCAAAGAAACCCATTCTTTACATGACTGGACCAAAACTGGCCAGTGAACTTGCAAAACACAATAAATTTAACAAAACCTAAACAGAAAGTATAAGCTACTAAAATAATTCCACAAAGAACTTAGAAACTATATTTCAAACACTATCCATTCATTAATTCAATCCTTTCAATCCAATAAAGTGGTGGATGATGGCTCTGTCACTTAATTACACTGTAATTTGCTTCCTCTCAAACACCAGTCCGTACACAATGAGCTCTAACTGTCAGATTAGGGTTGGAAACACCTTATATACCTCTATTCCACATGTTTAGACCCTCTGGTTAGGATTTTGGCACCATAAGTGCCGATTCCTAAAAACTAGGAAATGTTGTCATGGCAACTAAAAAAGTTGTCATGGCAACTTTGACAACTTTTTGTCAAAATGGCAATTTTCACATTTTGAGTGTCCTAATTGGTTCCAAACCTTACCAATTGACCTCAAATGACTAGAAAACAATAAAAACTTAAAAATATTCCCACTTTGGGACTTTGGTCAACCCTTTGACTTTTGAGTTCACTTCTAGGTCTTAGACCCCTAGAATCAACTAGACTTAACAACATCAAACCCTAACCTTTCCTAACACTAACCACACTTCAAAATCACACTTGGGACTTTATATATTAGTCCTTATTCTTGGATGGTTTGCCAAACCAACCTAAAAGCCAAAATTTCTTAAGATCTCACTAAATACCTTAAGGTGCTCTTGCACCAGTTTTCCTACATGGTATGAAATGTGTCATCTTTGAAAATATATCCACAACAAAAAATATGGAATCATTACCTCTTGCTTTCCTTGGTAAGCCAAGAACAAAATACAAGTTGATATCACTCCAAGGTTTCTCAGGAATAGTAATCGGTATATACAAACTAGTATTCTGACTCACTCCTTTTGCAACTTGACAAACTCTACAACTTCTCACAAAATTTTGAACATCCTTATACAATTGAGGCCAAAAATACCTTTCCTTCAGCAAACTCAATGTTTTATCAATACCAAAATGTTTAGCCAATCCACGACTATGTTTCTCCTTAATAAAATTAGTTCTCATTGTTCATGTCGGTATACACAACTGAATACCTTTGAACAACATATCTTCCTGAATGAAATAATCTTCATACTTACTTGATTGATTTGAATTAGGTGCTCTTCACACTCTTCACTACTCAAAAAAATCAGGATCACTTTCATACAAATACTTCATATCATCAAAACCAAGAACTTAAATTCTCATTTCAATCAACAAAGATCTTCTTCTACTCAATGCATCAAAAACTCTACTAGAAACTCCACTCTTATGCTTAATCACAAATTTGAAACTCTGCACATACTCTACCCATTTCATATGTCTCTGATTCAACTTATTCTGAATACCCAAATACTGTAAAGCCTTATGATCAGTATACAACACAAATTTATTTGGCATCACGTAGTGTCTCCATTTCTTCATAGCTTGAACAATAGCATAGAATTCTTGATCATAGATAGATTATTTCCTCTTAGCATCATTCAACCTCTCACTAAAGAAAGCAACATGTTTACCTTCTTGAGTCAATACATCTCCAATTTCACTTCCACTTGTATCACATTCCACTTGAAATACCTTATTGAAATCAGGTAATGCTAACACAAGTAATTCAACAACCTTCATCTTCAAAGCCTCAAAACTCTCATTAGCTCCATGTGTCCATTTGAATTCTCTTTTATTTTTTTTCATTATCTCAGTCATAGCATTACAAATAGAACTACAATTTCTGATAAACTTCCTATAAAAACTTGCCAATCCATGGAATGATCTTACCTCACTGACATTCTCAGGTGTGGGCCAATTCAGTATAGCTTCAACCTTCTCAGGATCCATCTTCAAACTATCAGCTGAAATCCCAAAACCCAAATACACAAGTTCTTCTTTCATGAAGGAACATTTCTTCAGATTTATCAACAACTTTTTCACTTTCAATATCTGCAACACTTGCCTTATATGCATCAAATTCTCTTCTCTAGTCTTATTGAATATCAAAATATCATCCAAATATACAATCATACATTTATTCAATAATTTCTTCAAAAATTCATTCATTAACCTCATAAATGTACTTGGTGCATTAGTTAAACGAAAGGGCATAACCAACCACTCATACAAACCTTCCTCTATGTTGAAAGCAGTCTTCCATTCATCACCTTCTCTGATTCTGATCTGATGATATCCACTCTTCAAATCAATTTTGGTAAAATATTTTGCTCCACTCATACAATCCATTATGTCATCCATTATCGGTATAGGAAACCTATACTTCACTGTGATCTTATTGATTTCTCTAGAATAGCGCACATTTTTAATTCTTCATTCTTCTTAGGTGCCAACATAGCAGATACTACACATGGACTCAAACTTTCTTGGATCAAACCTTTGTTCAAAAATTCATGAACTTGTTGGTTAAGCTCTTCATTCTCGTTTGGTGTTAACCGATGTGGTGCTTTGTTTGGTAAAATAGCTCCAGGAATCAGATCCATACAGTGACTGATATCTCTCATTGGTAGAAAACCATCAGGTACATTATCTGAAATTTTCTCCTTATACTCTATGAGTAACTTTCCAACTTCTACAAGAATGTCATCTTCTATATTCTTACTTAGTTTGTTAGGAATCAAAGCATAACAAATATCATTTCTTTTCAAATCCTTAACAAATTTTCTACCTTCCATCAGACAAACTTTCACAGATGTACATATCTCACCAACAAATTCTTCAACCAAAGGTAACAAAACATGTTTCTTACCATTAACCCAAATAGAATATCCATTCAATCTTCCATCATGTATAGCATGTCTATCATACTGCCAAGTTCTACCCAACAAAATATGACAATCCATAGGCATAATGTCACAAAACACCTTATCATAATACTTTCCAATTTTCAGATTCACAAGACTTTGTTCACTCACCATTAATGTATGTTCATCCTTGATCCATGAGATCTAATAGGGCTTTGGATGTTTCATCCTCTTCAATTGCAATTTCACAACAATTTCCTCAGATGCCAGATTCTCTGAGCTTCCACTGTCAACAATCACCTTCCAAACTTTGTCTGCAACTCTACTTCTGGTCTTGAACAAACTTTTCCTAATCAGATCTTGCTTATCCTTCTCACTCTATAGTATCCTTCAGATCATGAGATTTCCTTCCTTTTCAGCTTCATTTGGTGACTCATCTTGCACCAATGCATTTATGCTACTACTGCCTTGCTTTCTTGTATGTGTACATTGAAAGGATTTATGTCCTTCTTCATCACAATTGTAACAAGTTACTTGGAATCCCTTTCTGCTATAACCACCTTGGGAGTAATTGCCTCTTCCTCGGTATGAACTTCCACCTTTCCATTCTGTCTTTCCTTTGTCTTGAGATGTGTCTGAATTTGACTTTTCTGGTTTAGATCTATTGTTTTCACCATGAGATCTACCTCTTCCTCTAGGGAATCTACCTCCTCTACCTCTTTGTCTTTGTTCATATCTTCTGTTCAACTTTTCCTCAGCTTTTAGGACAAATTGATATGCCTCTTCAATGCTTTCCATCTTGACAAAACTAATCTCATCTTGTATAGAACTTCTCAAGCCATTCAGTTTTCTTTCTACTCTTTCCACCTCATATTCAACATGTCCAGAGTTGATGTCCAATCTATAGAATTCTTCAGTATAATCTTTTACAAATTTATCCTTCTGCTTCAAACTTTGCATTCGCCTGATTAGGTTAATCTGATAATCACAAGGTAGGAACTTGCCTTTCAATTTGTTCACCATCTTATCCCATACCTTGATTTTGTCTTTACCTTTCTTCTTTTGATCCAATTGCAGATGTTCCCACCATAAGGATTCACGACCTTTCAACTTTGTGCTTGCAATCTTCACCTTCTTGTCTTCTACATTCTCATATTCAAAATACTTTTCCATCTCAATTATCCAATCAATTAATTCATCAGAATCCAACTTTCCATTATACTCAGGAGGATTAAACTGAGGTGTGGATTTCAAACTTGTCAAGGCTCTCATGAATCTCTCTTCTTCCTGGTTCATCGCAGGTGCAGGTGTAGCTTCACCTTGAACCTCTTCCAATTCATCATCACTAACATCATCAAGATGGCTTCCTTTGCGCTGGGCTGTCTCCACATCTTCCAATCTAGAAGCCATCTGTCTAAGCATATCGGCTAGACCTAGATTTGCATTTCCTCTCCCATGAACCATCTTGAATCCCTCTGCAATTGTAGGTCAGATCACAATCTTTTGCCCCAAAACAATATCACCAACTAGCGTTAGGGTTTACAAGAAGGAACTTAGATCTCACCAAAGTTCTGATACCACTTGACGTAAGGAGGGTATGGGGATGGGGCCAAAGGCTCTCCCAACTACCAAGACAACTTGAAGACACAATGCGGAAACACAACAAGATAGTGAGAGAAGAAACAATAGGGATCCTTATCATTAATTAATCAAACTTATTACATGTCGAGCTGTAAGGCCTTCCCTATTTCGGCTAGATATTCAATGAATTACAATGATATCTTCATACGTGTGAGGTCATAGACCTGCCTTCAGATAATTTAGTATTTAATCTTCTAACTGGTACTACCTAACTGCCCCCTAAATAAGAACAGAGAAGCGAATATATACAATATTCCAACAAGGAAGTCAGCACTCCAATCCATAAGAGAGACCCAGATTTAGGTCCACACAGATCCCAATGAGAGACCCCAAACCAATTCAACAACGAAAATTAAATGAAGAAGTCATCCAAAGATCCAACTCCCAAAATAAGTATCTTGGACAAAGCATGACCGAGCAACAGAGTGACTCGGGCAAGGAACACCCCGAGCAACATGAAAACAAACCTGAGCAATAGAAGAGAAACCCGAACAACAAGAAAACAAGCATGCCCGAGCGACAGAACCTGAGCAGTAGAAACAAGCATTACCGAACAACAGAGCCCGAGTAACATAGTACTTCCCGAGCAACTTCCAAATTAACTAACGACCAAAACAAACATCTTTTTGGTTGAGTAGGATTGTGAATGACCTAAGATTCTCCTGCATCACAACCCCAACAACAATGGGCCCTCCTTCCCAAACCTGGGCCTCCCACAACCCCTACTGAATAGTAGGGGCTAGCCTGAGAACTTTTCCTCCTCTCACCCACCCGTAGAGTGATGGAACAACAATTAAATGGATACCACAACCCATCAACCCCTTAATAAGATCAATTTCAATTTTGATGGGGCTTCAAGGAGAAACCAGGAGTCTCAAGTTTTGGGGTTGTTCTTTGATCTCGTAATGGCAATATTATTCTGGTTGCTTGTAGTAAAGTTTCAATAGGATCAAATAATAAGGTAGAGTTTGAAACCCTTTCAATGGGATTCAATTTGGCTATCAAATTAAAAGTCACATATATAGTTATTGAGGGAGATTCCATGGTCATTGTAGATAGGGAAAATGGTTAGTGTAGGAATATGAACATCTCAACCATGAAAAGCATAAAATTCACATTCAACTATCCCTAAAATTTAGTGAAGCTATTAAAGAAATTTTGCATAAAATAATGAAATAACATGAAAACATAGAAATCCAAAATTATGCAAACTCCATTAGACGCTTCATTTTTTTACTTTCTCCTAATTTAATGTTGCTCTTTATGACAAGTGCAACAATATGTATTTGAAAAGCAGATATAAAAACATAATAGCAAAATGATGATACTCAAATTGTGGTTAGCCTCAAATTGGGAAAGAGGGTCCATTAAATAGAAAACTGACTTGAAAAACAAACAAACACAAACTGAACAGTCAGAGGGAAAAGAAGAGCCAAGAGTGAATAATAAAACCTTATTGTGAATTTCCCTCCAAAAGCCCAAAAGCCACATAAAATAAAATCAAATTCAAATTCAAAATAAAATAAGAAATCCAAATAGTCATTTAAATATTTAAATATTCAAATGTACAATAAAAGACAAAAGCGTCATAAATAAATGAAATTTATTTATGTCTAAAAGGGACAGAGGGAAATAAATTTAATTAATTCCCTAGAAAGACTATTAGACACTAATTAAATAATTTATCAAAACTATTCAATTAAACATGTATACATGACAAAAAGCAACATACAAGATGACCAAGATAAATGACCTCATGACAGATAAATCAAGATGACTCCAAAATAATAATAAAATGAACAAAATAACTCAAGATGCAAATTGACACTTAAAAAAAAGAACAGCGACTAATTTTAGGTGTCTACAGTCACAATTTAAGCTACTGCTTAAAAAATCAACCCCAATCTGATCCTTAAATTACATTATGCCTAAAATCTTGCATCAACTACAATTTTTAAATTTCTATGAATGTTAACATTGTTACCGTAACTTGGTGGCAGATATGTTGGCTAACAGGGCTATTGATTCCTTGGGCGAGTCAACATAATTCAAGCAAGGTGGTATGTTGTTTGAATTACAATAATATTTGGGCGAGTACACAGAATTCAAGCAAGGTGGTGTGTTGTTTGAATTGCAATAATATTTCTCTCATGCAATTCTGTGATATAGATTTATTTTATCAATATTGTGGGATCAGCTACTTTGGAGCTTGCTGTGGACAGATTTGTTTGACGAATTATTATGTCAATGTTCTACTATTTTCAGTCGTCTTAACCCAATTTCTGTTTTGTGCTGGGCATGAAGATTTTCTTGCCTCGTGTTTTCCTTGACGTTTTCGTGGATTTGGGCTAGTCTCTGGTCTTTTGTTCTGCCCTTGTCTGTTCTCCTTGTTTTGGGTGGCCTAGTTTCTCTGTTAGGGGTGTTATTCAATAGTTTTCTTTTGTCTTCATTAATTTTGGATTTGTTAATGCCCATCTTCTCTATCCTTCAATAAAATTTCAGAGGTTATTTCACTTTTCTCAAAATAATAATAATATTATTATGGAAGACCTTGATAATAATCATGTATTTTCTCTTCATACAGATATCTTACTCTCATCAGATTTATGGCATCTAAATTCAGTACGGACATGGCTATTCTTCATGCAAAATGTACCCTTGATCAAATTTCAAAAAATAGAGAAGACAATAGATTTTCTTGAAATTTTTAGCATTTGGTTTTCAAGATCTGCATATTTTGTATTAGAAAACTACAAAAAAATTGCAAAAAAAAAGTGTGTTTTCATAATCTGAAAAAAAAATGATTTGACTTTTTTTTTTAAATCTTTGATACAATCTGCATGAAGATTAACTGCTATCATTGCTATCATTATTATGTTGAATGTCTTTCAGGTTAGAATGATATTTTTGTCTGTGGTATTATTAGCAGTGATTAGATGAGGTTCCATGTTTATCACCTCATTAGACTCCAAGCTTGCTTTTTTTTAGAGTGAATATATAATTATTTCAAATTCATGAATTCTGAAAAGGAGAAAAAGGTGAAAGAGGATTCAAGACGCATTCAAAAATGTAAAAGTGGCTTAAAAGATAAGCAATTCCATGCCCAAGCTTATAACATGGAATAAAAAGTTGGAGCCTTACAAAACATCATCTTACAGATTTTGTATATGCTTCATGAAGAAGAAGATAAATGTGGCAGAGCTCATGAAGATTTTCTCCAGATATGGAAAAGATTTTAATAAACACATTCTCAGTAACTGCTTAAAGTTCTGAGAACAGTGCATTTATAGCCATCAAACCATCACTTTTGTTAGAATTTGTATACCATCCATGGGCTTTTCAAGTTGGTCGTATTTTTTGGAGAAGGGTAGTGCAGGATTTGGTGGAGTATCATTTGCTTAGGGGCCTATAGAACAGATCTATGGTTTATGTTGCCAAGCCTTGGGATAAATCATACAAGTACAGTTGTCCCCTTGGCATGGAAATCGGTAGTGCAATCAACATGACAAGGCATAAAGAGTAAAAATTTGTCGCTGAATATGCATTGCAGATTTGGACTTGTGAGTCGCATTGAACCGTGAAATTGGATTGCAATCTGGAATGACTATATTTTCTATCAAATTATGTTAGGGATTTCTTTTTGGTTTGAACATGTTCTTTCACAAATCAGTTTGTGAACATTTGTTTTCAATTGCCATTGTCAAAACAAATGTTACTAAGACATTTGGGTCTGGGATCTCAAACATCTCAGTAGTTAATTTGTATGCCCTCTTGGGAAATAATACTATTCCTCGACTATATAATAAAATTATTACTTGTAATTGGTTTTCATGAAATCAATTTTTTTTAATGACCTTGCAAATATATAATGTCCCCATTTCCATCTCAGCACTAACTTGCAACAATGACTAACTGTTTGTGCATGGTTTGTACATTGAAAGCTTGATCAACCGGTATCGAGAGTGTTAGAAGTCTGGCACCTCCATGCTTTCCACCAAGTATATCACCACAATTTTTTATGGACACTGCCCCGTAACTCTTTTATGGCTTAATTTGGTTTTTCTTGTCTTCCCTATTATTATATTAACATTATCTGAAAATCTGACCATGCATTAACATTATCTTTTGTTGTTATTAATATCAAAAACATTATCTTAAAATTTGATTACACATCTATAAAAAATTTCCACTCCAGAAAAACAATTTCTATATGAATAATGTACAAGCATACGACTATTTAACATGTCACTTTGGGAATGGGAGGACTGGGGAAGAGGAGAACCATACTGCTTTAAGAGATTTTTCCGCAACCTCACAAAGACAAAAGATTTCATGGACAAGTTCATGAAGCCCTAAAGCTAATCTAGAAAATACTAGAACAACACCTTATGTCGTGGAATGCAATGATCTTACCTATTCCATGAGTTTCTCATAATACTCAAAACTTCTCACCTATTTTATTCATGAGTTGGGTGGTTTGAATTCAACGGAAGATTTAATTCATCTTGTGAAGAAATACTCATGGCCACCATGCTCACTACATATTGTTTTGTAATTTATAATTGTTGGACCCAAAATGTTAAACTTGTCTATCGTATAAGGTTAAGAGCTTATCTTTGTTATTAAAAGTCCATGTCACTATTAGATATAGCACAATTTGTGTACTAACAAGCCTCGAGTAGCTTACCAAAATACATCCTTATTTGTGTGGCCTTCAATAAAGCACAATGTGTGTACTAACAAGCCTCGAGTAGCTTACCAAAATAGACCCTTATTTGTGTGGCCTTTAATAAAGCACAATGAGCTTATATAAATTGGTCAATTTTATCCCTTATATCATGGAGAAGAGAAGTTTATTTAGGGCCCGTTTGGTTGGGGAATTGAAAAATAATGCAAATCATGGTTATCTATACCTTGGTTATGCAAACCCCGGTTATGCTTATTTGGGACTGTTTGGTTGCCCTGGAAGATGGATTTGTAAATCCACATTCTCCGTTTGGTTGTCAAATTGAAAATAGGAATTCGAATTTATGACATTCTCATTCTCTGTTTGGTTGAACATTTTCGAATTGGGATTAGAATGCAGGTCTCCATATTCTCTGTTTGGTTCTGCACTTTGAATTAGAATTTGAGTTTGGGTCTCCATCTTCTTCATTTGGTTGTTCATTTCAAATTAGAATTGGAATATGACACCGATTTTTTATTTTTCATTTTTTTAAATTAATTTATGATTAGTGCGTTTTGATATATTTATTATATTTTATTGACCTATGTTAATTATATTTATTATATTTATTTATAAATAATTATATTTATTATTTATTATTATATTTAATTATATTTATTATATTTTGTTAATTTATT
>MU224298.1:1940116-1970343 GCA_018584345.1 Thuja plicata
GTAGATTATTTTCCTTTGTGAAATTGCATTCTTGATGATGCAGGTCTGCAATAGTTGAATATAAATAGACAATTCTTTGGGAGGATTGTGTGTAATAAGTAGAATCTCTTCCCTTGTTACAAGTACATAGAAAAAGGTCATCCCAACACTAGACAGACACAAAACCCCACTAGATATAGTGAGATAACAACTTAAACAAAAGCTAGTTTCCAAATGAACCAAGCATTTAACTGAACATTTATGAAGAGCACAGTTGCAAACTAGCATATTTCCAAATTAAGAAATCATTAAAATTTAAAAGCACATAAAATACCGCTACACACAATGCACAAGAATATTAATTTAAAAACCCCAAACCAATGCAGTCCAAAGCTTAATAACGCAATCTCAATATCTCAAATGCAACAGAGTTTAATGTTCGTTCAAAACCCAAAATATCCCAAATAAAATTACACCCAGCTCTGAAACAACTGAAGAGTTTCTAATATGCAGAGCAATGCAGTGTAGCTTAACTGAGACTCAAAAACTAAAGCTGGAAACCCGCTCTAACTTGTTATACAGTGCTGCTTAATTTACCCTCAAAGCCTACAATATTCTCAACAAATCACACCCAGTGCTCAAACCATTATAGATATTTTATAGGCAAAGCAATGCAAACTTCTTTAATCTAGCATCGAATGCCCAAAGCTAAATACCCAATAAACATCCTCAATAAAATTACACCTAGCACTGGGTCACGACAGAACTTCTCAAGGCAATACAACAACTTAAATTCGTGTCAAAACCAAGCAGAAAAAATCACCCTCCACATGGTAATACATATAAAATTAACCTCAAATCCTGCATTGTTCTAAATGAAATCTCACCCTAAAAGGTAACCGCCACAAAATTTTTAGTTAAAAGTAGTAGGTTCTCTCAATTAACTTAATAATTACCTGTAGATGCCGATACCCAATTTCAAACCAGATCTAAATACATTCTAGAAGAGCAAAACAAAAATTAAAAAGACAAAAACACCCAAAAAAATGACAGCCAATGCAGTCATTGACATTTCAAAAACAACTAGTACATAAATGGAAACGCTTGTCTCGCCACATGCCATGCGACTTAATTGTAAATTATATGCATTTGAAAAACAACGAACGAAAAAAGAACGGAACTAGAAAAAATGCAATGCCAGTGTACTGCAACAGACCACTCTATAAATCGCAAAAATGAGCTGCACTTGATACCTCTGACTTTGGAAATCAAACAAGGCCCTATAATATAATGTTGATCAAATGCCTATTCCCAATTACAACCCCATATGCCATGCATAGCTAGCTCCATCATAGAAGACTATTTAACCAAATTTTAAAAATATTGAACATACTATGGTCACCGGTAGTTTTTATGCAACATCCAAGCTCCATCTACAGTCATGGAGATTAGCTATGCCAATACTAAAAAATTGATAGGTCCTGGTTGTATTACCTGTTCAAAGCAGCTCGAGCATCGAACACCAACACGCAGAAAAAAGAGGACGACAAACCCTAGCGTCAAAAATGTGGATATGTTAACTGCAAAAATGTGGATATCTGCGGATGTTGCCGAAGATTAAAATGGGGTTTAAATCCAAAAACGTGGAGTTTCCCGGACCCGACGGGAAGATTAAATTTGGTTTATTTGATCACATAACCGTGGATTCGAAATTCATTCCACCTCCTGAGGTGGAATTGTGAAATCCACATTTTCGGCGAAATGGGGTCATGCAAATCCACATTCCCATTCTCAAAAAGGGCATCCAAATAGGGAATTGCACCCCATAATCGGGTTATGGACGACATAACCCATTTATGGGGTGCAACCAAACGGGCCCTTAAGGACAATATTTCAAGCTATAAAGGTATGTCAAAATAAGAATAGATACACAATCTTAAAGATATTTTTTTGTTCTTTTACAACTTTTTGTTTGGAAGATCAATATTTTCCCTAAAAACTCAATCATTTTGGGTTTGATAAAGGAAGGGTGGAATAATTAATAGATATTTTGATAATGATTCTTTCATTTAAGTATACAACTCTTAAAACTCTAATATTTCTATTGGATATACTTTATCCTTCACAATTTATCAAGTTATATTATAGATATGCCCATCATGTATGAGATCAATATTTCTCTCAAATAATTACCATTCTTACTATATTAATAGACCAATTCTTTCCATTTTGTTGAACATGGATAAAAAAGTGAATTAGAAGGTTAAAAAGTTTCTAACTCTTTCTCATCTTTAGTGAAGGTGAAATTGTGTATTTGAATACTATATTTTATTTTCTCTCTTGAATATTAATTTAGCTTTCATTTCATAAATCTTAATGTGTGTACTTGGGTGGCCATCACCCTAATGCACTTTCTAAGGAGTGAACATGGAAAGGGTAGCTCACATGTTGCTTTTTTTGGATTATTTCCATATGTTAGTACTATATGCACCCTACAATGGTCGCCTAGACTATGGGCCCCTATTCTTCAATTTATCAAATGATGGAATCAATTTATCAAATTCCTGAATCAATGCTTTGCAACATTTTAATTCAAATCAATTTCCTTGACCAAATTGTAATTAATTCAATTATTTCAATATTTCCCAAGGTTTGATCATTTCATCAATTATCTTATTTAATTAAAAGAAAACAATTCCTTTTAATTAAATAAAATTATCTTATTTAATTAAAACCTCTTTTGATTAAATAAGCTTATCTTATTTAATTAAAATCTCTCTTAATTAAATAATATTATCTTATTTAATTAAAATATCCCTTTTAATTAAATAAAATAATCTTATTTAATTAAAAGAAAATCCCTCTTTTAATTAAATAAAACCCCCACTTAAATCCTCCTTGTGTTGAAAAATGAAATAAATTAAATACAAATAAATAAAGTTCCTTTTTCTACACATCTTCCTAAGTGGTAGGTTTTTTGCCTCTTAATCATAGCCTTTGATTTTTCCTTTTGAAGATATAAGCACATGGATCAACCAAGATTTAATCTCCACCATTGCTTATTTTCTTTTTGCCTCTTAATCTCTACCGTCCATTACTCTTTATAAGGAAACCTCTCCTTCTCATTCAAGAGGAATTTTTCTATGCTATTGTTATGTTGCAGGTTTGGAGAGCAATTTTGGAGGAGAATTTGAGCACTTGAGCTTGGATATTGCAACTTCTCTCTTCTTTTCTTCTTCTCTCATGCCCCATGGAAATTTATTTAGATTAATCTTGCACTTGCATATTAGATTAGATTCATGTTTCCTTTCATAGATTAATCTTGCATTTGTATTTCCTTTCATAGAATAATCTTGTATTGTTATCATATAGAATAGCTTTCATTTTCATTTGCTTGCGTACTTGATGATCATGGAGACTAGCATTCTTTCTTTTCCTCTTTGAATCTCTCATTTTATGGTGTAATTGTATGGGCACAAACAAGGTCAATCTGAGGGCCTCCATTACAAACCCTTGCACTCCATGAATAGAGAGCTATGAGTCACCATTTGAGACCTCATTCTTGAGAAATCTTGGATATAATGACTCATAGAAGTGTGTCACATTTTTAAGAAGATTAAGAAGCAAGTGTGTCACATTTTGGTGCCCATTATGATGTGGACAAGAAGATTAAGAAGTAAGGTCCATCTCAAGAAGAGGAGATCAAATAACTTAAGAGTATGATGGAGAAATGTTAGCACCCAAGAATTCATTCTCACATGACTCAATTTGTCCTAATCCTTTTGAAAAAAGTGTTAACATGAAAGAGTTCCCTAGAAAGGTTAAAATCCCTCAATATGACAAATATGATGGGAATGGAGATCCACATGATCACGTGCGCCAACTTTATACCACAAGTCTTGAGTTTCATCAGGATGAATCATACCTTATGAGGTTATTCCCAAGGAGTCTTAAGGGTCAAGCAATGGAATGGTTCACCAACATAACTCCTCCCGTCAAGACTTTCAAAGAGCTCATCCATAGATTTGTTCAACAGTTTGCATACAACCTTTCAAGATCTATCACCATGTTGGACTTATGTAATTGAAAGAAAAATCAATGGGAATCCTTTGTTACATTTTTGCAAAGGTGGAGATGAAAATGCTCTCGGTACTCTAGGACCATTCTTGAAAATGAAAAGATTGACATCCTTGTTAGCAACTTGGTTCCTGAAATGCGGTATGAATTTAGGAAGATGGTTTTTGATTCCTTTGAGACCATGGTTGAAACCAAATGTAGGATTGAGGATGTTTTGAAAGAACAAGGAATTTTGACCAAACATGGAAACAACAACAACAATAATGGCCAAAATAACAACAACCCTAACAAGGATAAAGGGAAGAACTCACATTGGAATAGGAACAAACAAGTGGTCAATGACAGAGTTGTGGACTCCTCTTAACCCAAAGATGAAATTGTGCTCCACTTGTCTAGTGTTGTTCAACCCATGAAGCTCAATACATCTAATCAACAAGAGAGCAAGCCGAGATACCAAGATATACCTAAGAAAGAAAGATGTAAATTTTCAAAGCTTGGTGACTCATATGAAGATGTCTTGAAAATACTTATCGCCAACAACCTTGCACATCCTCAAGATCTCATGAAACATTATATACCTGATGTTAAGCCACATTGGTGGGATGAGAAAGACTTTTGCAAGTTCCACAATGGTATTGGATATGACATTGAAAACTACTGGAAACTCAAGAATATTATTCAAGATCTCATTGACAATGGAAAACTTAAGATAGATGGATTGAACATCAACACTGATCATAAGGCATTCAAAGAACCGTTGCCCAAGTATGAAAAGGGGGAAACCTCTAAAGTTAAGAATGAAAAAGTTGAGATCAATTACACTTACACCAATGTGGAGAATACTATCAACATGCTAGAATTTGTAGAAGAAAATATCATTATGATGAGGGGTAAATATCCCTATGGTTATATGATCTAGATGTGGACTCTCCTCCTATCTTTGATGAAGAAACTGTCATGGTGCTAAGGGGTCCTAACTTTAGAGGGTCATCTCAAACTCTTAATGTTGGCAATTGAAGTCAAGGTCCCGTTGTCATTAGAGGACCCAATTCGAGTCAACCCAGTAAACTTAAGAAAGTGGCATCCAAGAATGTCACCTTAAAATCAATAGTCAATCCTAATTTGAGTTATAACCTTGTCGATCAATTGCAAAGAATCTGAGCTCAGATTTCAATCATTGAGCTCTTAGAGTTGTCTCTGAGACATAAGCAGGTCCTTGAGGATGCTTTACGTATGACTTATGTCCCCAACAACTTAGATGTTGATCAATTCCAGAACATGGTTAACCTTATTGCTAGCCCTCATTACCTTACATTTTCAGAGGATGATGATTAAGATTTGATCCACCCATACAATCTTTCCCTTCATATTGAGGTCATGATCCACAAAACCCGTGTTCGGCGCGTGTTGATAGATGGAGGTGCTAGGATTAATATATGTTCCTTTAGTCTTTTGAAAGAGTTGGGTTATTCTGAAAAAGGCATAGATACCAGGAAAAGGATCACTATCAAAGCCTATGATGAGAGAAAAAGAAGTTCCAAGGGGTTGGCCATCCTTCCTGTTAGGATTGGCCCTGTTGAAAAATATTTTATTTCAAATAGTTGATGCTGGCCCCCTTGCGTATAATATCTTACTCGGTAGACCGTGGATTCATGATATGCAAGAAATTTCATCTACCTATCATCAGTGTGTTAAGTTCCCTTACAATAGAATAGTGATTTGTATACCTGGGGATAACACTTTATCTGTCAATTCCATTTTAGTAGGAACTCATGTTCCACTCAATAGAGAAGCAAAAGATTTTGATGCAACCTCCGCTGAATGTAAGGACAAGCTTAACTTAGTAGACCTTTGCATGGGGGATATCAACTCAACACCCTCACAACATTACCAGTTTCACCCAGGTCTTATAGAAAGCCTTCACAAGAAAAGAAACCTTCCTCTTTATCTATGAATTTATTTGGCACGTTTGTAGAGTCCTCAGTGCCTATCCAAGATGAGAAAGAAGAGACATTTGTTAGAGACTGGATCTATAGAGAAGATAAATAAATGTACAATGAGAACTTATCTCCCTCTCCTAAGGATTCTGGAAGAGGGTATACTTTTTTCAAATAGATGGGCTATCCTGGACATGGCCCTCTCAATCACAAATTGGATACTAGAGCTGAACCTCTTGATCATGCTCTTTTTGGATGCAAGTCTAAGAAGCCGGTTGGCCTAGGATTTGAAAATCAAAATAAGAACACTACTCTTGTCCTTGATAAGTTAGACAGTGAATATGAACCAGAATACGTACCTAATTTGACAAATCAATAGGACATGTGTGAAGATTGGGTCCCTTCCACTAGTCTCCTTTGGGGAGATTTAGATATTCTGGTCACTGATGTGTCAGTTGCAACTTTAGAACAAGATGAATCAGATATAGAAGATCCTTTCAGAGAACATCAATGAAATAATCTTGTTTGATTAATGGAAAGAGAAGGTTCTACTCTTGATGACACTAGACCTTCCACATCAAGACGTCCTAAACCTTCATGGTGTAAACATCCTAGTCGCAGTTTAGACACAAGTTCATATGAGTATGAATGGGACTCCTTAGAGTCTTCCACAGTTGATAGAGATGTTGATGTTATCCACACTTATAGTTCTCAACCCAAGGTAGCCAATGAGTCACATGTAGGATTAAAGGATTTGATCCCACATGTTGCCTTAGTGGATGATTCTTCACTTGTTAGGACGAATCCTAATTTGGGTAGCTTAGAAGGATACTTGACGGGCTTCGACTCTTCGATCACCATAGATGATATCATTCACATTTATAACCTTGAACTAGTCATTGACTTACTTCTTGTCCATCCTCACCTCATCAATTGGTCCCAACGCTATCAATAACTTGAGCTGTTAACATTTCAAAATGATTTTAAGATAGTCTGTTACTTAAATGCCATTGAACCCATAGTCTCTTCCACCAGTGAACCATCTACCAACATGACAGAGCTAGACATCAAGTACCTTATTCATAAGATAAAAAGAAAAGAAAATCAAAAGAATAGGACTTCTGATGGCAAAAACCACTATGTGGCGGTGTCAGAATAAAAAAAAGTAAAAAGAAATGACGTATCCAAGGGTGAAAACCTCTTTGAGGTGCCTAAGGATGAGGTACTTGATCATCTCCCTAGCTACTTTCAAGATAGATCTTTAGTGCTTACTGAACCAACACAAGTAGTCAATTTGGGTATAGATGAGGCTCCACAAATAGTACACTCGGCTGAGTCCTTGTCACCACAAGAAAAAAAATCTTACACTAAGTTCTTATAGAAAAAGAAGATCAACTTTGCATGGACTTATTCAGATATGCTAGCCCATTGGACATTAATCTTATCATACATCAATTTTCCATAGCTTCAGGTGTCAAACCAGTTAAACAAAAATTGAGAAAGATGTATCCTCACATAGCACTCCTAGTAAAAGAAGAATTGGAGAAACTCCTTCATGCAAGATTCATAAGAGCTATTGCATATGCTGAATGGATATCAAACATTGTACCAGTTTCCAAACATGATAAATCCATTTGAGTTTGCACATATTTTAGAGATGTCAATAGAGAATGCCCAAAGGATGATTTTCCACTTCCCAATATAGACATGATAGTGGATATGACTACGGGTTATGAGATTTATTCCTTGATGGATGGTTTTTCTAGATACAATCAGATTAAGATAGCTCCTAAAGATCAAGAAAAGACTACATTCACTTGTGCATGGGGACCTATTGTTGGAACGTTATGCCTTTTGGACTAAAAAATGCAGGAGCTACCTATCAACGAGGTATGACAACCATTTTTCATGACATGATGCATAAAAACACGGAAGATTTTGTGGATGACACCTTGGCCAAGTCTCAGAAGAGAGATACACACTTAGATAATTTAGAAGTCATTCTAGATCGCATGGAACAATTTCAACTAAGGTCAAATCCTAAAAAGTGTCCATTTGGAGTCACCTCTGGAAAACTACTCGTATTCATCATTTCAGCAAAAGGAATAGAGGTGAAACCTAAAAAAGTACAAGCAATCATAGATATGCCACCTCCTAGAAACATTAGTCAAATGAGGAGTCTTCAAGGACATCTTCAATCTATAAGGAGATTCATTTCACAATTGGAGGATAGAGCTCAACCCTTCAACAATAACTTACACAAGGGAGTCAAATGTGTTTGGAATGAGGACTGTCAAAAGTGCATAGATCAAATCAAGAAATAATTGGCAAATCCTCCTATTTTAATGCCTCATATCCCAGGGAAACCACTTATTCTATAAATTTCAATGACATAATCTTCCTTGGGGGCATTACTGGCTCAACTTGATGAAAATAGGAAAGAAAGAGAAATATACTATATGAGTCGTACTCTTGTTTCATATGGGGTTAACTACACCAGCATTGAGAAAGCTTTCCTTGCAGTTGTGTTTGCTTCCCAAAATTTGCAACATTACATGCTTGCACACACTATACACCTCATAGAAAAAATAGATCCACTCAAGTATTTGCTAGGTAAGGCTTTCCTCACAAGTAGACTTTCTAAATGGGTGATGTTACTTTCAGAGTTTGACATAGAGTACATTGAGCGTAAAGCAATCAAAGGACAAACCATAGCAAATTAATTGGTTGATTTCCCAATACAAGATAATGCACCTATTCAAGTTGACTTCCCTGATGAGCACCTCATGTATATGACTGAAAGAACATGGAAGATGTTCTTTGATGGATCCTTTATGCAAAATAGTTTGGGAGATGGTGTGTTGTTTTTTCTCCTCATGGGTACATGATTCCCCAGTCTTACAAATTATTGTTCCCATGTACAAACAACATTTCTAAGTATGAAGCTTTAACAAATGGACTTAAGATGGCCATAGAATGGAGAATCATAGAGTTACACATCTATGGGGATTCACAGCTGATAATCAACGAAGTTAATGATGAATTCAAACAAAACATGAGAAAATGGTACCTTACAAGAAAATGGTTGATTCCTTGAAACAATACTTCACATTTGTCACATTTCAGCAAATCCCTAGAGAAGAAAAAAAAGCAGCTGATGCTATGGCTACACTTGATTCACTCCTTCAGTTAGAGCAACATGAATCCAGGTTTGAATTCCTTGTGGAAGAGTTACATCACCCTATCTATGAATCTCAAGAAATCCATGCCATTTGTACCCTTTTTGGTCGTGAGTCATCCCGTTATGGTGCCATTTACTCATACCTTCATGATGGTATTATATCTAAAATCTTTAACCTATCTTAACATAGAAACCTTACTAAAAATACCTCATTCCATTCCCTTATCTCTGGTGATTTGTATAGGAGGGGTCTAGATGGAACACTTCTTAGATGCTTAGAAAAGGAAGAATCTGACCAAGCGTTAGTTGACATCCACGAGGGAAACTATGGGGGACATTCCAATGGTCTTGCCATGGCCTGAAGGTTGCTTAGGGTAGGGTACTATTGGCCTACGATGCAGATTGATGCAGTAGCTTTTGCAAAGTCATGTGAAAAGTGTCAAAAACATGGTAACCTGATACATGCTCCAAATAGGGAGCTAACCTGATACATGCTCCAAACAGGGAGCTCATTCCTTCTATATCTCATTGGCCATTTTAGTGTTGGGCCTTTGATCTTGTTGGGCGAATTCATCCCAACTCATTAGGTGGACACAAGTTTATTATCACTGCTATTGATTACTTCACTAAATGGGTAGAAGTTGTCCCACTTTCTATTGCCTTGGGAAAGATAGTCTCTCTATTCATTCTAAACCATATCATCTGTCGATATGGAGTGCCTTTTGAGATTATCACTGACAACAGAGGCCAGTTCAAAAATAAGGACCTTAAACAACTCTGCAAGAAATTCAAGATTAAACAATATTGGTCCTCCATTTACTTCCCGCAAGAAAATGGTCAAGCAGAGGCATCAAACAAAACCATTCTTAAAATCTTACATAGAATAGTCTGTAAGAATGGTAGAGATTGGGACTTACAGATAAATCTGGCTTTGTGGGCCTATAGAATGAGTATTCATACTCCTACTGGGGCTACTCCTTTTCCCCTTCCATATGGTGCTGAAGCAGTGTTACCTTTGGAGGTTGAGATTCCTTCACTTAGAGTTTCCCTAAAATGTCTAGTTACAGATGAAGACTACCGTGCCATGAGACTTCAAGAGTTATAACTTCTAGATGAGAAATGTCAAGCATCATTTGACCATATGAGGGTTTATGAAAAGTGCATGTCCAAAGCCTTCAAGAAAAAGGTTCTCCCTCGAGAATTCCAAATGGGAGATCTTTTCCTATGTGAAAATCCCAAGAATCAACAACGTAGAGATCAAAATGAAAAATTTGAACCTAATTGGCTTGGACCTTACATCATTACAAAATATTTTGGGTCAGGTGCTTATTTACTGTCTACAGAAGAGGGAGAGAAGCTCCCTAATCCTATCAATGTCTTGCACCTGAAGAAATTCTATCCATTATGCAAATTCTATCTTGGGGCATCCTTTGTACATACTTATTGATCCTGAAAAAATCCAAAAAAAATGATATATTGTCAAAAATTCTAAAAATTAGAAAATGTCCTAAAAAATGATCATCTTAGTGAAAACCTAGCAATAGGTACTTTGATGTATCTCCAAAAAAATTATACATTCCAAAAAAAATAAAAAACATAAAAAATAAAAAAATAATAGAAAAAGGTGCCTTGGTGAAAACCTGGAAACAGGCACCTTGCTAGCAAAAAATTATAATAAAATCCAAGAGGTGAAAACCTATAAATGGGAGCTACTTGAGGCCTTTGCACCCATGTTTCTTAGCGCATGTCCTCGACACTTAGCCTTTCTCCATCATGCCTTGTCCTTGTTGCCTTGGTCTGGAATTGGTCTTTGTCTTTGTCTAGGGGGCATAACTATTTTATCGTTGGTCTCTTAGATGAATTAGTCTTTAGGACATCTCAGAAACTGTGTTTTTCAACACCACCCCAGCTATGTTTTTCAACACAACCCCTAACATCAAGTATTTTTCAACACTTATCGGTTTGGTCTTACCTCATTTTTTCATGTGATCTTACCTGCTTGCAAGCATTTGATCCTTATCCTCAAAACTTAGTATTAGTTAAAACACTTAAATTTTTAAACAAAACACTTAATGCTTGAGCTATGTCATGATATTTTCTTTGTGTGTTGACTGTTATTAATTTTTGTTGAGTGTCCTTGTCTAATAAGTCTCTCCGGGATGCATAGCTAGAGGACTTGGGGCATGGGGCATGTTTTTATTTTCTTTATGCTTTATCCTTGATTGTTTTTGCACAACCATTCTGCTGGTCATCCTAGCCTCTATGCCTTGATGTGAGCGTGGTTTTGCTACATTAAATTGGGTAAGCTAACATCAAAGTCATCTTGACCTTTATGTCTTTGATGCTTATGTTAGAATCTTTCCACATTCCAATCTGATATAAATCACATTCATATCTTCATAGTTGTGCTTGTGACTAGTTATGATTGTGTGATTTTTTGATGTCTGTTAATAATGGCCCAGTGATGAAAATAAGTTCCTTAACATTCTCTAATGATTGATGAACATAAAATCTTATTTTACAGTTTCTCTATTGCAAGTATACCTTTGCATTTTCATGTAGCTTGCATTCTTAGACCTCAGGTTAGTTTGCATTTTTAGGCTGCATTATGAGTTTGTGAGGGTTTCCCTTCATCTTTATTGTGGACTTTTAATCAACTATGATCACATTCTTATCTTCATTTCCTTATCTTCTTTCATGATCTCAATCAAAATTTTCTATCTTAAACAGTTGATTGATTTTTGGGCATTGTCTTTCTTCAAGCAATTTCTCTTTCTTCTCTCAATTTCTTTCCAGTTCTTCCAAACTTCTATCTTCCATTCGCTTTCACCCCACTTCTTTTCTTCTAATTCAACCTTGGGGCATAATATTTTATGCTTGATGATCTACCTTGGTTTTGTGATCCTTATATCTTTCATCTTACATCAAGAACCTTATCTTTAGTTTGATTTGATCAAATTTATCAATTTGTTTTTTCTCCTCTATCTCATTTCGATTTTGATCATGAGGGGGTAGTACCTATCAAACTTCAATCCTTGATTCATCTTTATCAATCATATCAATTGCTCCACTTGGGGCAACTTTTCTTGAGATTCTTATCTTGGACATGTCAATTACCTATTTATAGGGGTGTTGACTTTTTCTTTCTCAAACAACTTATCTTTGTCCTGATGTGTTCCCATAAAGATCACACGTGTGGGTTGTTTTGTGATCCCAAATCGATCTCACACTTCAACTGCATTCTTTGACTACATGTGTTCCCATAAAGATCACACATTAGTCAAAGAGGGGCAAATGTATGCACCCTAAAATGGTCACCTAGACTATGGGTCCCCATTCTTCAATCTATCAAATGATGGAATCAATTTATCAAATTCTTGAATCAATGCTTTGCAACATTTTAATTCAAATCAATTTCCTTGATCAAATTGTAATTAATTCAATTATTTCAATATTTCGTAAGGTTTGATCATTTCATCAATTATCTTATTTAATTAAAAGAAAATAATTCCTTTTTATTAAATAAAATAATCTTATTTAATTAAAATCTCTTTTAATTAAATAATCATATCTTATTTAATTAAAATCTCTCTTAATTAAATAATATTATCTTATTTACTTAAAATATCCCTTTTAATTAAATAAAATAATTTTATTTAATTAAAAGAAAATCTCTCTTTTAATTAAATAAAACCCCCACTTAAATCCTCTTTGTGTTGAAAAAAATAAATTAAGTTACAATAAATAAAGTTCCTTTTTCTACACATCTTCCTAAGTGGTGGGCTTTTTGCCTCTTAATCATAGCCTTTGATTTTTCCTTTTGAAGATATGAGCACATGGATCAACCAAGATTTAATCTCCACCATTGCTTATTTTCTTTTTGCCTCTTAATCTCTACCGTCCATTGCTCTTTATAAGGAAACCTCTCATTCTCATTCAAGAGGAATTTTTTTTTTATGCTATTGTTATGCTACAGGTTTGGAGAGCAATTTTGGAGGAGAATTTGAGCACTTGAGCTTGGATATTGCAACTTCTCTCTTCTTGTCTTCTTCTCTCATGCCCCATGACAATCCATTTAGATTATTCTTTCACTTGTATATTATATTAGATTCATATTTCCTTTCATAGATTAATCTTGCATTTGTATTTTCTTTCATAGAATAAACTTGCATTGTTATCATATAGAATAGCTTTCATTTTCATTTGCATGCATACTTGATGATCATGGAGACTAGCATTCTTGCTTTTCCTCTTTGAATCTCTTAGTTTATGGTGTACTTGCATGGGTAGAAACTAGGTCAATCTGAGGGCCTCCATTACAAACCCTTGCACTCCATGAATACGGAGTGATGAGTCACCATTAGAGACCTCATTCTTGAGCAATCTTGTAAATAATGACTCATAGAAGTGGGTCACATTTTTAGCACACAAGTACACCATGGCTATTTTTTGAAAGAAGCATAAATAATTATTCTTTCTTACATGTTCATAAAAATATCATATAATATCCTTGCTGATGATCATTATTTTACCTATAATTATAGTGACTATATGGAACAGATTATACTCCTTGAAAATCACAAATTTACATAATTCATTGTGTTCCCTTTTCCTACACCATCAATTAATTTTTTGATTATCATGTTACTAACTATTTTGAGGATTTTAGAGAAAATATACCATAGAATATGTCTTCAAAATAATCATGGAGGTGCTATTACATGGATGGTTCAATACTTTCATGAAAAGGTTATCTTCTATCATTTATTTGAATCAAAGGGTGAAATACACAAGTGTTTCTTGAAGAATAAATATGGCTTTGAAGTTTTTTACTCTTTCCAAAGAATATCATTTCTGAAGATAAAATAATATTGAAGATCATGGGATCAGAAAGTATTTCATACTAAAAATTCCTTCAACTCTATCATAAAAGCGCATTGAAGATCATCAACGATGATGCCTTAGAATGTGTCTGCAAATTTGTATGATTCTTTATTGAAAGTTCTTATTGTTACAAAAGGATTTATTTTAATTGTGTTAACAGGGCTTAGTTTTTATGTTTCACGCATTGATCAAGGTTTCTATATGTCTAACCCTAGTCTTTTTTCTTTTTCTTCACTACCTTTTTACACCTTAAGCAGCGAGTGTCATCGTCAATAAAGGGGGGCCAATTTTTTAAAGTCCTAACACCATAACTAACTAAGTATTGGCCCCTTTTAATTGTTCATGCCTTAAGATGTGATTTCTCTAAGTCTATCCCTGTAGCCCTTTATTCTGTTCTACTAAATTATAATTTAAGTTTTCTATTAGGCAGGACCCTTTACTTTTTCAAGCACTGGGCTATGTGTTACTTTCTTATTTTCCTTGTGATCTCATGATGATGTCACAATTTGAACCCAGCTAATCATGGGATTGTGAGATTTTGTCATTTGTTGCATGCTCTTTCATCGATGATGTATGTTATATTCTATCGATATGTTTGGTTAAAGGTCAGATTACTAATGTGTCCATCTTTTAGCATATGTTGAATTTTAACGAAGATGTTTTATTCAATCAAAAAAATCTGCTCGAAGGATATTTTATGTCATTGCTTGTTCAGAGTATAAAGTGTTACAAAGATCAACGACCCTCATTATCCCATGTTCAAACTTGATCGATCTTTATTCAGTGTGGGATAGTGAGATGTTTCCACTGTCTTGGGTCGATGAGCATGACTAAAAGGTGGGACCAAATGGATGACATTTGGCAATAAATGGTTGCCTAGATTTACTAATGGGGAAAATCATTGTTACAGTAACTGATTACATTAAAGTTAACTGGTGGGAAACTAAAGTGCTTATGTTTTAGCACATGGTGGAAATCGATGGTGATCTTTTATTCTGGATAAAAAGGTAATTGGTGTTTAAGGGAAGTCAGAAGGTTGTCTAGCAGGTGGATTGTGGTAAGATCAGTGGTCTTCGTGATCCTTCTATCAAAGTTGCATGATTGTCTTTCTATGTGGGATCACGAGATCTTTCCACATATACTCAGCTGTGATGATCTAGAGGATGATCAATGGTTGAGTTTCAAACATGATTTTAAAAGAGGTGACTAGAATAATTTCTCATCTCCTACGTGGGAAGTAACCACTAGATAGGGCATTGATTTATCCACATAGGAATGGGTAAAATATATGGTTGTCAACTCACCACCAAAGGGTCTAAGTGCCA
Source organism: Thuja plicata (assembly GCA_018584345.1). Lineage (NCBI taxonomy): Eukaryota > Viridiplantae > Streptophyta > Pinopsida > Cupressales > Cupressaceae > Thuja > Thuja plicata. Next base: position 1,955,500 of record MU224298.1, read on the forward strand.
TGACAATATGAAACAAAGCTCCAGATAAAATGGATCAGGATGAATACAGGTTTGTTATTGATATAATTGTGATATGCTAACAGGATCAAATAAGTGCATATTTGTCAGAGATTTTTGTAAGAGGATAAAATCAATTAACTATCCTTGAGAAGATTTCAAATTAGAAGGCAATGGTTTATTATAATATTTGCATTAGAGAAATGCAAGATGAAAACATTTGGGTTTGATTAACATGATTGATAGGATGGGTAAACTTCAAGGAACATTATTGAAGTGATAGCAACACCAAGTGGACTGTTCAAAGTTATAAATCTAGCAGGCTGGTGGCTTTGTTGGTAGAAAAGAACAAATACCTCATAGATTTCTGAGATAGTTTTCAATCGAGAGAAGAATAATGGCTGAGAAGTGTTGTGCAAATTTTCATTATAATCTATGTGATACTAGATCGAGTTTCTTCCAGGTGAGTGTGTTCATAATTTGAGGAGTCTTGAAAATGGTAGGGATAATCAGAGGGGTCTTGAAATCCCTTTTACCATTATTTGGGCCCTTCTTTGTTGTTCCACTTTCTCCCCTCCATCTTTGGTTGGCCTAGGGGAGTAGAAAAGGTTCCACAAGGTGGAAGAAACAGTTTTAGGGTAGAAGCCAATCATCTCTGCAATAACATTGAAGCTGCAACCCCCTCTCCTCATAGATTTCCCTGTGAACTGTATCCTCCACTTTCTCTAATCCTGGTCATGAAGGTTTGAGCTCCTCCTCTATTTTAAAGGTTTTTTCCTTGTTACCTAGCTTAGTTTTCCTTTCTAGGAAGGCAAATGCTCTGTTTGGGAAGGGAAATTCTCTGTCTGGGAAAGGAAATGCTATGTATCTCAAAGCGACACATCTCAAAGTTAATCTAGAATCATTCAAGGGTGATGATGGTATGGCTTGAATGCAAGTTTTTATTTCAATTAGCATGCAGTGAAGTTCTATTTCATTGACTCATCACATGCACCAAAACATGAAGAATTTTCAAGAGGTAGTTGAAAATATTGTTGTACCAGAAATCAAAAGTGGTCCTATAGACTTGTGACATGTGTCTCTTCTGGCCTGAAGCTTGTTTTCTCCTATGTTTCTATAAAAGGGAATTCATGTTCGGAAGAGAGGGAGAGAGAATTTTAGGGTCCAATTTTTAGGTTCTAGTTCTAGGTTCCAAATTCTAAAAGTTCTGCAAGGCAGGCAAAAGCTCTGTAAACAAATGTAAGAGTTAGGGTAAAATATAATTGTTATTTATTTAATATAAAATATCTCTATGTTTGCAATGAGTTTCATGAGTATATTTATTATGAGACTATCTCTATGGCTAGAATTTAATATTCTTTAAATTTCAATAAACAAATCTTATATGGGTTTTATCATGTACATTTGTTGCATTCAAGTTATTTTTGTTGTTTATTTCTATTCAAGGAGTGTAGTAAATGCTTCAGAAAATGTAACATGAATATTGTGTTTACAGATGGATTTAAGAATGGTCATATGATAAATTTTTAGTGGTCTTATTATCATAATGTGATAATTCTCTTTCAAATATTTTCAAAACATGTTTGATATTGCCATATGAAATGTTGGTTATATGACTTTGTAGCCCTTCCCTTGGCACTGGTCAAGCCTTTTTTGGAAATTAGTTGATTAATTGAGAGGGGAGGGGTGAATCAGTTACCACAAAAACAAATCCAAGTCTCTTAGATGTCTTAACAAACTTGTCACTGTTACTTGGTTAAAAAAGATATTCTGTTGTCACTTGGTTAAAAAAGATATTCTGTTGTCACTCGGTTAAAAAAGATATTCTGTTGTCACTCGGTTAACAAAGTAAACTTTAAGATATTAACTATGATTATCCTTTAGTGATTAAATATAAAAGCATAAAACATAAAGTAAATACCATGTACACATATAACACCAATATTTAATGTGGAAACCCAATATAGGAAAAACAACCAATTGTAACTAGTCACTATTTTTCACTCTTCTGAAGTGAGCCGTGTTAGGAGCCAACCCTATTAAAGGTTACAATAACACATTGTTAGGTGTGACCATGTTAGAGGATTTAATCACCCTGTAAGGAGTGGCCTTGTTAGAGGCCTTCAAATAATTCAATGTAGAAATGTTACCTTGTGAGAGGATTTACAGAAGACTGTTAAGTCTACTCTGTTAAGAAATTTAGATCACTGCTACAATTGTTAGAGAGTAACAATGGATTGACCTGTTTTGATGAGAAACTATCTTTGTTGATGAAGATCTCTACTCTAGATTTAAACACTTGATCATCACCAATCGAATATTCTATTGCAGCTCTGTATGTTCTGTCCTTAATCATAAACCCATCTGATTTCTCCTCCACACTTCATATCATAAACATACACATCTCATACTTATTCAATCCAAACTTGACCTAATATATATATGATAAGCCTTATCAATTTGGCCTGAATAGCCTTCCAAATAATCAATAAAACTTAAGTTTTTTGACAACATATAACCAATTAAACATAAAGTGTAAACTGATCTTAGTCAGCTGACACTGAATATTTAACTTGGTTAATACTGAAATCCTTCAATGCCCGACCAACACTGTAATTCCCAATTAAACTTAGTTAGAAAGGAAAATCACTTTGGTCTTCTTCAATTCTCGAGAGTGCTTGGCATAAACTGACTATGCTCAGTTTGGGTATAGACATTTGTGTAACATCACTATATTTGTGTAAACATCAATGACAATACACAATTGAATACTTGTCATCAACAATCTCCCTCTTTGGCATTGATGAAAACACAACATGTCATAATAAAAAGAATTATAGAGCAACAACAATAAGGATAAAAATAATTTATTAATGCCCTTATCTTCATTCTAATTCTCATCCAAAAAATCCCTCAAGAAACTCTCCCTCTTACATGAATCTCTATTTCTGATAAAATTTATCCCTCCATCATCAATAATCTCTTTCCTTCAATAATTTCTTTGGCATGACATTAATAAACTCTCCCTCTTTGACAACCAATGCCAAAGACACTATCCATTGAATTTTAGTGTACCTGTTTGTACTGATTCATATGTAATAAGCTCTGACAATCTGCATCAACATGTTAAACCTATTTTGTAGCTCGGTTGATGCATCACTAAACTGTGTTTTAGTGAGCTTCAGTTGGGGGAATCACCCCTATGTTTCATCTAAGGTACAAAAATGCATCCTTAGGTAATGTTTTTGTGAATATGTCTATAATTTGTTCTTTATTATTCACATATTCCAATCTTACTTCCTTATCCTGAACCAATTCTCTTAAGAAATGATACTTTATTGCAATATGTTTAGTCTTAGTATGCATCAAAAGGTTCTTTGAAATGTTAATAGCACTAGTGTTGTCACAATAGATAATAACTGGTTTTTTTATTTCTTCCTTCATACCTGACAACAATTGTTTGAACCATATGATATTTGAACAATTCACTACAGCAGCAACATATTTGGCCTCTGCTCTAAACTGAGAAATGCAATTTTGTTTCTTTCTTGTCCATGAGACTAACCTCTTTCCAAGAAATAATGCTCCACCACTGGTTCTCTTCCTATCATCAACACTTCCTGCCCAATCAGCATCAGTAAAAGTCTTCAAATCAAAGTTTCCTCCTTTCTTATACCATAATCCATAATCTTCAGTACCCTTAAGATATCTCAAAATCCTTTGATAGTCATTAAGTGATTCTCTCTAGGATTAGTTGAAACCTTGCAACAATATCGACTGATCATGCAATATTAGGTCTAGTGTGAACAACATATTGAATTTTACCAATCATGGATATGTAGGTAGTATGATTTACCTCCTTTGAATCATTATCCTTAGACAACTTATGTCTGGTAGACATAGGTGTCCCAACTAGTCTGGAATCTTCCATCCCACATTTCTTCAGTATCTCTTTGATGTATTTAGAATGAGTAATATAGATACCATCCTTCATCTGATGAACTTGTAAACCAAAAAATAATTTGATTTCACCAAACATAGACATCTCAAATTCCTTACTCATAGCTTTGGAGAATGCTTTGCATAAATCATCATGTCCAGTAAATAGTATATCATCAACATATATCTCTGCTAATAGTATCTTGTTCTGAGGTCCTTCTTTTATGTACAAGATAGTATTGTCATAGTTCTCTGAAATCCAATACTTATCAAGTAACCATGCAATATTTCATACCAAGCTCTAGGAGCTTGTTTCAGTCCATACAATGTTTTGTGCAGTTTGCAAACCATATTCCTTTTGTTAGTATCTGCAAAACCTTCAGGTTGCTGAATATAGACTTCCTCTTCAAGAATTCCATTCAAGAATTCAGATTTTAAACCCATTTGATATACCTTGAATCCTTTATGTGCATAATATGCCAAAAGAGTTCTGACTCCTTCAAGTCTTCCAACAGGAGAAAAATTTTCTCCATCATCAATACCCTCTTCTTGAGCATATCTTTTACATACTAATCTTTCTTTGTTTCTAGAAACTTCTCCTTTTTCATTCATCTCATTTCTAAAAACCCACTTAGTACCAATCACATTCTTATCTTTTGGTCTAGGTACAAGATTCCAGGTTTTGTTCTTTTCTATCTGCTCAATCTTTTCATTCATTAATTTTATCCAACTTTCATCATTCAATGCATTTTTAATAGTTCTAGGTGTTAGAATGAATTTAGAATAACTGAGAGGGGAGGGGTGAATCAATTATCCTCAGGTCTAGATGTAGCAAATAAAAACTTTATGTATTTCAGATCTACTCGGTAGCAGTAGCATAAGTCAACAACTTAATCATGCAGTTTACTGTCAATTGAAATTAGCTTGTAGAAACATAACAGTAAAGCAAACCATAAGCATTCACACAAGTTGACACAAGTATTTAACGTGGAAACCCAATATGGGAAAAACCACCAATAACATGCTACCAAGTTTTCACTCTTCTGAAGTGATGCCCTGTGAGGATCCAAACATGTTAAAGGTTACAATAACACACTGCTAGGTGTGGCCTGGTTAAAGGATTTAATCACCATGTCGGGAATGACCTTGTTAGAGGACTTAGAACATTCCACTTTGCAATTTAGATCCAATTATAGCTCTGATGTTAACTTACTAGATAACCTGCATTGACATTTCAACCTTATGATCTGCTTGGAAATCCGTCAAGCAATCACACATGCAACTTTTTGCTTCTGTATTTTGCCTTCTTTGCTAGATCATGTTAAATAGTAAATCAACTATGAAAATCTCTTGCATACACATCCACTCTTCCACACTCAATTAATAACCCCTTGAGGTTATCATATACCTCTCTGTCTAGGTTAGATAAATATTTTTCCGCTTAAACAAGATCGTAGATCTTAGGTTAGGTCAGATCCAATGGATTATTCCATCTTTGCATTACATTTACTTCTCCAAAGTAGTCTATAATTAAATCTTGAAACCATACATTAATTATGGTTAGCCATACATTAAATGACATGTATCAATCTTTAATTAACATTACACATCCCAATAAAATTAACTAAGTCGGCCAGAGATCTCAAATCTCATCATTAATCCAATTACTATAAGTCGGCCAACATCACTGTTTCCACTCAGCAATTTCAATGGTGCTCGGCATTGAACAACTTTTCTTGTCATGAACAACTTTACTCGGTACAAGCAACTTTGCTCGACACAGAACAACCAAAAAATTTGTCTTTGAAATATAAACAACTAATTACTTTGCCAGAGTGCCAACTGATCAAGTACCCTTTTATTTTCCTTAAATCAACCATTCAATTGGTCTTCTTGTTAAGTCTTCTTAATCAATAATAGATATGATACTCAAATAGATAACAATAGTCTCACCAGTTAAGGTTTGACAACAATGACAAAATAACAATTGCTTGCATTGTCACTTTCCAACACTAGGTTCAATTTCACAAAGAAAACTGTACCTTTAATCTTGTTCCTTATCATTATACCTTATGTTTCATCTCCAATTATTTTCTCAGGTGCATGATGCCTTCTAACATACTTTGCAAGTATAGGTTCCTTCCTCTTTGATTATGGGCTTGCTCCACTATGTTCACCATGCTCAAATATTTTGTTTTTTTCTTCTTTCTGACACTCGGGGTCCACTATTTGAGACTTGGGTGCCTCTGTCTGTGACTTGGGTCTCTTTGTCTGTGACTCGATTCCCTATCTATGACTCAGTTTCTTAAGTCTGAGACTCGGTTCCCTCTGTTTGTGACTTAGTTTCAAAAGTTAGAAGCTTAGGTTGCACAGGTTACAACAAGGTTTGTGCTGATGAATTCAGTGGTTGTCATGGTTGTTGTCCAATCACCATTGCCCATTTCTTAGTTAGGTATAGTATCAGGGTCATAATACACAAATTTCTTGTAGTCCTTAGGCTATTTACTGCTCTATTCTTCATTTCTCTTTGCAAACTCATCAATCTTTACATATACACTTTCTATGACTTTATGAGTAGTAAGATTCAAACATTTGTATGATTTTCTTTTATAGGAGTAGCCTAGGAATATACCTTCATCACCTTTTACATCAAATTTTCCATTTCTTGCTTCCTTCAAGATGTAACATTTACTTCCAAATTCTTTGAAATAACAAACATTAGGTTTATAGCCATACCATAATTCAAAATTTGTCTTCTCATTTCCTTTCTTCAATTGAACTCGGTTCAAGGTGTGAATTGCAATGCTGATAGCTTCCTTCCAGTATTTGGTAGCAACATTCTTTTCAATCATCAAGATTCTTTGACAATCCATAATGGATATGTTCCTTCTTTCTACTATACTATTTTTTTGTGGTTTACCTGGGGCAGATACTTGTCTTTTGATTCCTCTTTCATTTTAGAATTCATTGAACTCATTACAAATGAATTCTCCTCCTCTGTCAGATCTTAGGAATTTAAGTTTCTTTCATGTTTCCTTCTCATCTCTGACAAGGTACCACTTAAACTTCTGAAAAGCTTCTGATTTTTATTTGAGAAACATAACAGTCGTCATTCTGGAATGGTTATCAACAAATAGAATGAAATACTTCTCACCTGTGTAGATATTATTGTTCCAATTGGTCTACATAAAGTAGTATGCACTAATTCCAAGACTTTTTTTGTATTGTAATTCTTTCTCTTGAAACTATTTTTTCCCATCTTCCCATTTTGACATTGTTTGCATATTGCCAATTCAGGTTTCTTCGAAATAGGAATACCTCTTACTCTTTTATTCAATCTTATATTGATCAGGTTATCAAAATTCACATGAAAAAAACTTCTATGCCATGAATAGCTTTCTTCTACTTATGCAATAAAACATGAACTTTCATTGAGACCAAGATAGAATAGATTGCCTTTTATTTTCCTATCAGCTCCAACTAGGTTTCCCATACCATCCAAGAGCTTGGCCTTACCATTCATGAATTCTACCTTGAAAGAAATGTTATTCAGTGGTGCCACATTTATTAGATTATGCCTTAGTCCTTCAACCCAATAAGAATGATCACATTTGATTCCTTCAGTTAGAGAAATGTAACCTTTACCTTTCACATAGAAAGGTTCATCATTCCCAAAACTGACACTCCCACCATCATAGTGATCAAGATGTTCAAATTTGGTTTTATCACCAGTCATGTGGTGAGAACAACCACTATCAATTATCCAAGTGTCATTCTTGCTAATATGAGAGTAAAGTGCAGTATTTTCACTATCTTCATTGTCTGACTCATCTTTAATAGAAATGTAAACCATTTCATCTTCATCTTTAGAAATATAACAAGATTTCTTACCTTTTTCCTTGTAGCTTTTGTATCTCTTGAAATATTTCTTGCCTTCGTACTTGTTAAAATTTATCTCACCTTTGTCTTCCTTGTTTGGACACTTAGCAGCAATATGACCAACCTCATCACATGAAAAACAAATTAATGGTATTCTTCCTTTGTCCTTTCCTTTGGCAGCTCTCTTTATAAGTAATTCTTCAATGATTTCCAAATCTTCATCATCATAATCATCATCACTATCACTGTCAATCTATTTTCCTTTATTCTTACCAAGGTTTAATTTTGCTTTGAATGTAGACTCAAGATTGCTAGGATTAGGAGAATAGTTGTCAAAATTGTCCAACTCAAAAACTGCAAGTCTTCCAACCAATCCATCTAGAGTTATATCATTACAACATCTCATCTCTTGAATAGCTGAAACTCTAATTGCATAGATAGGAAGTAAAGTTCTCAATACCTTACTAACCACTATTTTGTCTTCAATTGTTCCACTGGAAGCTCTAATGGCACCGACACTTTTCTTAATTCTTTCACTGTACATAGTAATGTCTTCTCCTTCTTTAATTTTAATCTCATCAAACTGGCCTCTGAGACTTTTTTCTTTGGTTCTCTTTACATTTTCATCTCCTCCATAGATTTCATACAGTTTCTTCCACATATCATAGGTAGTAGGGCAGTCCTTGAATTCATCAAATTTGGAATAGCTGAGTGAAGAAGCTATATCAATCATCATTATGTTATGATGCTGCATGTCCACCATCTGATCCACAGACATAGGTCTCAGAGGTTCCACATACTTGTGATCTAAAAATTGCAAACCAGTGTCTCCAATAGTAGATAGATGTAGCCTCATCAAATATTTCCATGCAGTACAGTTGTCTTTGTTAAGCTTGGGGATCTCCCTTCTATAAGAAATCTATGATCTTTAGCTTAGGCCTTGAAACCTTCCCTGTATGAACTTGATTCTCTGATACCAATTGTTGGAAATGAGTTGAGTAACTGAGAGGGGAGGGGTGAATCAGTTACCGCAAAAACAAATCTAAGTCCCTTAGATGTCTTAAACAAACTTATCATTGTTACTCAGTTAACAAAGATATTCTTCTGTCACTTGGTTAACAAAGTAAACTTTAAGATATTAACTGTGATTATCCTTTAGTGATTAAATTTATAAAAATAAAGCATAAATTAAATAACATGTACATAGATAACACCAAGATTTAACGTGGAAACCCAATATGGGAAAAACCACCAATTGCAACTAGTCACTATTTTTTAACTCTTCTCAAGTGAGCCCTGTTAGGAGCCAACCCTGTTACAGGTTACAATAACATACTGTTAGGTGTGACCCTATTAGAGGATTAATCACCCTGTAAAGAGTGACCTTGTTAGAGGTCTTCAAACACTTCAATGTAGAAATGTCACCTTGTGAGAGGATTTACAAAAGATTGTTAAGTCTACTCTGTTAAGAGATTTAGATCACTGCTACAATTGTTAGAGAGTAACAATGGATTGACCTATTTTGATGAGCAATTGTCTTTGCCTATTCAAATCTCTACTCTGGCTTTAAAAAATTGATTCTCACTGATCGAATATTCTGTTGCAGCTCTATATGTTATGTCCTTAATCAAAATCCCATCTGATTTCGCCTCCACACTTCTCATACTTATTCAATCCAAACTTGACCTAATATATATGATAAGCCTTGTCAAGTTAGCCTGAATAACCTTCCAAATAATCAATAAAACTTAAGTTTGTCGACTGCATATAAAAAATTAAACATAAAGTGTAAACTACTGTTAGTCGGCTGACAGTGAATATTTAACTCGGTTAGTACTAAAATCCTTCAATGCCCGACCAACACTGTAATGCCTGAGTGAAATGGTTAGTACTAAAAAATCACTTTGGTCTTCTTCAATGCCCGAGAGTGCTTGGCATAAACTGATTGTGCTTGGTTTGGGTATAGACATTTTTGTAACATCACTATATTTGTTTAAACACCAATGAAAATACACAATTGAATAATTGTCATCAACAACCTTATGCATCTTCTATTTTTCAGTTTGGTCCCAACTCTTAAAATTATACAAAATCTTTCTAATTTATGTCATTTTTTATTGTTTTTCATCTCATGCTTGAAGTGGTTGAGGATCACTAAGGAATTGGTTGGTCCTAAGCATTCTCCCTCTTTGTTGAGCCTGCATATGAGATTATCTTCTTTATATTAGTGTTATAGACAAGATTAGTGCTGGATAAGTAAATACACTAAGGGATCACCCTCCTAGGTTATGCAGAGCCCAAAGTACATAAGAGTTTAGTTGATCCTTTTGAACTGGTCCAAGTCTCAGAGATTATTAAAGATTGGAGTTGGATTCTCCAGTGGTAATTGAAGGATTAACTTTGTTGCTATTTTGTTAGTGTAAACCCTTTTCTAGGAACCAACAATCAACACATGCTATATGTTGGAATCTTGGCCATTACTTATTAAAATCTCTATGTAGTCATTGGATTTAAGGTGATACCATTCAAGTGACTCTGTATGACATCACCTATTGGCTAAATACTAGATGTAAGACCTAATAGGCATAATAACTTTAGACATTATATGCTCCAAATTCAGGTTAGTTCTTGGTCTTAGGTTATTGTCATTAAGGGGGGGTGTGCATGTCAATGACACCACCTAGATGCTAAATTCTAAATGCAAGTCCTAATATGAAAAATCTATGACCTTGAGGCATTAATTCCTACAAGAACACTTTTTACAAGTCCTATAGTTTTTGTTTTAAGTCTTGGAAAGAATAATATATGAACATGAGATAGGGTGAACCCACAATAGTGCGTTACACTTTTTTTCCTAAACGGACATTGAACTCTACATTTTAAAAAATAATTTCAGATTCAGATGCATATTGTCGTTAAACTATATGAAATCAGAAGATGAAGTAAACTAGAGTATTTTAGGATTTTCTGTCTAGATTCTAAACATTTAAAAAAAAATAAAAAATTATTTGAATGGTTTTTTTTTTCTTCCACGAAAACTGCTATGTTGCTGAAAATGTCATTTTCAAAAAGTTACATTGACTTCATAGAGCATAACTTTTTTCTAAAATAGATATCAATGTGATTCTTTCAAATTTGGTTTTTTAACATCCATACGGAGGGCATACAATTTTTTTGATGATTTTATCATGTTTTTTTCATATTTTATGAACGTTTGAAGTAGAGTAAATAGTAATTTTGTCATACATTGACTGCATAGCTTATAACTTATTGTGTATTTATTAAAATTCAATTATTTTCTTTTTGATAGAAAGTAGATTCGAAGGTGGAGGGCACTATTATTTTTCAAAAAAAAATTATCTTTTCTACTATTTTTCATTGAACGTCGAACTTGGAGGTTTATATTAGGTAAAACACCTACATTTGATGCACGCCAAAAAACATAGACCTAATTAATTCAAAAAATGTCAAATCTATATTTGTTAGAAAGCTCGTTCAGAGCACTTGTGCTATGAAAAAGAACATCTCCTTATTCTTCCATTTGAGCCTTTCTCTTGAGCCTCGAAGCCATGAAAACTGTAGATTTTTGTTAGCCTTTGCAAATGGCCTCTATTTAGAGGGTTTCAATAGAAACTACTTTTGATAGAAAGTAGTTTCAATCAAAACTAATTTCTATCGAAAGTAGTTTCTTTTTTTAACATGGGTATGGGTAAGAACCCAAGTAAAATCTTCACTAGTTAGTTTCGATTGAAACTAAGTCAGTTTCGATTAAAACTAAGAAAAAAAGGTAGTTTCGATCGAAACAATCAAGTACTTTTTATCAAAAGTACCCGACTAAACCGCCCACCTCGCGGATTTCGTGAGGAATTGCTTCCTCCAAAAAAGTGTAACCCGCTATTGTGGGTTCACCTGACTTTAAGTCCTACGAGCACATTCTATTAAGACCTATGTGCACTATATAATGAACCCGGGGAGAGACTAATTTAAGGATCTATTAGATCTCCAAAATAATTTATAGAAAGACCTCATACCATCAATTTTAAACATTGGGATTATAAATTATATCATGACGACTTTTATGTATCCTAGGTGCGTGATCTTCATGTTAGCAAATTTTTTTGTCATTTTTAATCACTGTCAAAGAAGACCTACATTACTGGGGTACTTCATTTTTTCCTTCATAAAAATTGGCATATGTTCCCCCCTATTAACATTAAGTGGGAGTGTTAGAACATAATGTTATTATGGATCACACCCTTATAACATAAATATGTATTGTTATAATATAAGATTATAAAACCTTACATATTATATGCTTTATTAAGCATATCTATCATACCCATTATTTTCATGAATGGACATAACAAAAACCTAAAAATAACCGTAATTCTTTTTGCAAACTTTAACTACAAAGAGTATAATAACTTAATAAGAACTAATATTAATTTACTCGTATAATATTTGTGCATTTAGTGACACTAATTATGTTTCATGCATAACACACTACCAAAATGAGGGAAGAGAGGGTTTCAAAATAAGGTTGACTGACCTTACTCTCTAGCAATGGTAGGCATACCTAAAAATTCACTTTATTAATTAGAATTTTTGTCAGTTCATCTACAAGAACATGCTAACCTCCATGACGAGAATGACATTAAAATTTAAATAGCGCACCCTAATGAACATTAATTATTGTGTCAAGGTTTTTTTTCATAAATAAATCTCAAGTAAGCTTACACAAATTAATTATATTAAATTAACTAGAATACTTAACTTTATATAACTCTCGAGAACAAATTTTCTATCAATATTATATGCCAAGGTAATTTACATGAATATATTGAACATATAAACATTGGTGACTTTAATAAATTTATATTAATTATAACTAAACTACATTTATTAATGACTTAACTACTATCCAAATTTAATTAAAAATAATTACAAGTTCTACAAGATTAATATCAAATACTCTAACTTCATTAAATTATAAATCAAATTTCCACTAAACATTTGTGACTTTAATAAATTTATATTAATTATAACTAAACTACATTTATTAATGACTTAACTACTATCCAAATTTAATTAAAAAGAGATAGAAGTTCTACAAGATTAATATCCAATACTCCTAACTTCATTAAATTATAAATCAAATTTCTAAATAATTATTGTATGTTATTTGTTCCCTTCAAATAATTAAATAAAATATCTATTAATTTTTAATTTATTATTATTTAATCTATTTCAAATGATTTATAAATATTAATATTAATATAAAGAATCAAATAAAAACCATAAACTCACCCACTAAGTTTTAAACAAATAGATTTTAGAGGATGTTCTAACATATTTAAGAATTTACTATAACAGTTAATAATATTAATTTATCATGCAATAAAACTCACTAAAGTACATATTTTTACATCATCACACATAGCTCCTAGAGCAATGGAAAAGAAGAAGAGGTGATGGCAGAGGAAGAATAGAGGCCTCTTCCTCCAACAGACAAACAATAGTCTAGTAGGGAAGATCATTGGATGGTCTTGAAATAATGGTCTAATATAGAATCCATTTGTAATAAAAAAAGTCAATGGACAAAATACTTACAAAAGTGGGTCAACTATAAAGATAATTTCATAAAGAGTTTTTGATTGAGGGGATCTAGAGAGGGTTTTAGAGAAGGTCATTTTCATTTAAATATTGACCGGTATAGTTATGAAGTTATAGGGAAATAGGGAAAATAGATTGATGATGTAGGGTACATAAATATAGAGATTTCAAGGAAGGGATCTAAGGGAGGAAACAATAGGAAGGAGAGGATTTTGACCCATCGTAGTAACATCCAAATATAGCCAATGACAAGGTCATGAGTTCCAATTAATCCACCTTTACTTCAAGAAAAATCTCAAAATCCCAATATTGGACATATTAAAGAAGAAAAATGAAATGATAAATCAAGAGAGAGGAAATATAGTTCAAGTTGGAAAGTCCCTTGGATCAATTGATGACATGTAACTGATTAAATGGATCACTATATTAAGTTGAAGATGATGCAAGACATTAAATCAGTTAATGGTTTGTATTGTCATTGATGTCAACTTGATATCTTCTATATGGTCATATACATAATGCAAAAGACTTTAGAGAATCAATGGAATAAAGGTTATGCTTTCAGCAATGCATAAAAGTCAAGTATTCACTAAGTGATAGACTACACTGGTGGAGTGTACACCATCGGTAAAGATAGAGATAAAAGTCACAGTGATGCCCAACAAGCAGAAGATAGTGTTTCCCGACGAAGCAAAATCAAAGGATGCTCAACGAGCTAAAAAAAGTGTTACCCGATGAGAAAGATCTAATGATGCCCGATGGACAGAGATCCTGAAACTAACTAAAGTGACACTAACGAAACTGGCAGTTGTCACTGGCAACGAACTACAAAGTTGACCGATAGAATAGAGAGATTAGAAAATGACAAAATATCTAGCTCGCAGAGCTAAAGGATAGACTTAACTAGTTGTTTGATTTGTTTTATTCAACCATAGTTAAGTAAATGATTTGTACAGTTGGCAATAAGATAATTGCAAGATAAATCAGGAGTTAAAACTATAAATCAATTTGGCTGGATTGTTTTTCACGCCAAGAATCAAGAACCTAGAATTAAGGAACATCATGTCTATATAAGAGACAAGCCTAATTAACTTCAAATAGAGGTGAGAAAGCAATCAGATACATAGGGGAGTGAACTGATAGAAGATGCTGAAGAGAAACTGATGAAGGATTAACTTCATGCAGTCCTGATCAATCAAGCTGAGGGAGAGCTAAAGAATTCTGCAGACACCGACGAATAGAAAAGCATAGCATCACAAAGCAGAAAGAGTTAAGTACAAATGAATTGTATTGATACATTGATCAGAAAGATATTGTAAGTAAATAGATCTAAAAATATGCAATTCAGTTGCATTAGAAATAGGTCATTTTGTTTCAGTTTAACCATTGAAGCATTAAGTCTCTTAACAGAGCAGG
>MU224298.1:1974558-2016701 GCA_018584345.1 Thuja plicata
CTAATGAGATGAGCAAGGAATTTGAAATGTCTATGTTTGGAGAGATCAAGTTCTTTCTTGGTCTGCAGATCATTCAACAAAGTGAAGGTATTTTCATTACACAGTCCAAATACATCAAAGAAGTTCTAAAAATATTCAAGATGGAAGATTCTAAACCTATTGGAACACCGATGGCTATTGGATGCAAAATTAACAAAGGAAGAGAAGACAAAAGAGGTAAATCAGACTCTATATAGATCCATGATAGGGAAACTCATGTATGTTGTACACACTAGACTAGATATTGCACATGTAGTAGGAATTGTTGCTAGATTTTTTGCTAGCCCCAGGGAATCACATATAACTGTTGTGAAAAGAATACTAAGATATCTGAAGAATACTGAGGAATTTGGCTTATGGTATAGAAGAGAAGGAAAATTTGAACTAAAAGTGTTTACCGACACTGATTGGGCTGGAAATCTTGATGACTGGAAGAGCACAACTAGAGTAGCATTCTTTATGGCTAACAGACTTGTCACATGGATTAGCAAGAAGCAAGGATGCATCTCTCAGTCTACTGCAGAAGAAGAATATGTTGCTGTTGCTGCAAACTACTCAAATATTGCATGGATCAAACAATTGTTGGGAGGTATGCATATGAAGATCAAAGAACCAATAGTTATTTATTGTGATAACACCAGTGCAATAAATATTTCCAAAAATCTAGTCATGCATGCAAAGACTAAACACATTTCCATCAAGTATCATTATTTAAGAGAACAAGTTCAAGAAAAGGAGGTGATACTTGAATATGTACAATCAAAAGAACAATTAGCTAATATCTTCACCAAGCCACTGCCCAAGGACACATTTGAGTACCTGAGAAAAAGACTAGGGGTCAAACCCATGTCTAACAGTTAGTAAAAGGACTGGACGCTACATCAGCCATATATTATCAGAATATCATTCATGATTGATGCAAGCATAAGCTAAACTTCAACACTACATCTATATATAGAAAGGTATATATCAGAACCAAGCACTAGACCGGATTGATATATTGATAATGGATAAGGGAAATTCAAGGAATATATTATGGAAAGAAGAAATTGGTTGACAGAATGTTAGATATTTGTAAAATATTTGTTTGGCATTGTTTTCAAAGGGAGAGAATGTTTCCTTATTATCATCAGAAACTATTCATTATCAAATTACTCCAAATAGGGAGAGATCATATCCAAAGGGAGAGAATTTATATAAAAGAAAAGTTGCAAACAAAAGACAGAGACATCAAAGAAATAGAACAGTTAAAGAGGAAATTGACACCAACAAAGGTAAAAACACATCAGAAGAAGAAAAAGAAAAGCTGCAAGAATCAAATCTAAGCTTATACAGAGCTTACTGGCGGTTAGACATTTTATCGGTTATCAAAACAAACTGTTTGGTAATTTGATGAATCTCAACAATTGTATTTCATATTGTATTAGAAATAGTATAGTATGATAATATAGTTTGTTTCCATCAATGCCAAAGGGAGAGATTGATGACATGTAACTGATTAAATGGATCACTATATTAAGTTGAAGATGATACAAGACATTAAATCAGTTAATGGTTTGTATTGTCATTGAAGTCAACTTGATATCTTCTATATGGTCATATACATAATGCAAAAGACTTTAGAGAATCAATGGAATAAAGGTTATGCTTTCAACAATGCATAAAAGTCAAGTATTCATTAAGTGAAAGACTACACCGGCGGAGTGCACACCATCAGTAAAGACAGAGATAAAAGTCACAGTGATGCCTGACGAGAAGAAGTCAGTGTTGCCCGACGAAGTAGAATCAAAAGATGCCCGACGAGATAAAAATAGTGTTGCCTAACAAGCAAGATCCAATGATGCCTGATGGATGGAGATCCTGAAACTAACTGAAGCGACACCGATGGAACTGGCAGTTGTCACCGGTGATGAACTACAGAGTTGACCGACATAATAGAGAGATCAAAAAATGACAAAATATCTAGCTAGCAGAGCTAAAGGATAGACTTAACTGGTTGTTTGATTTTTTTTATTCAACCATAGTTAAGGAAATGATCTATACAATTGGCAAGAAGATAACTGTGAGGTAAATTTGGAGTTAAAGTCGTAAATCAATTTGGCTGGATTGTTTTTCACACCAAGAATTAAGAATCAAGAACCTAGAATTAAGAAACATCATGTCTATATAAGAGACAAGACTTCAAATAGAGGCGAGAAAGAAATCAGATACACAGGGGAGTGAACTAATAGAAGATGCTGAAGAGAAATTGATGAAGGATTAACTTCATGTAGTCTTGATCAATCAAGCTGAGGGAGAGCTAAAGAATTCTGTATACACCGATGAACAGAAAAACACAACATCACAGAGCAGAAAGAGTTAAGTACAAAGGAATTGTATTGATACATTGATAAGAAAGATATTGTAAGTAAATAGATCTAAAAATTTGCAATTTAGTTGCATTAGAAACAAGTCATTTTGTTTCATTTTAACCATTGAAGCATTAAGTCTCTTAACAAAGTAGGACTTAACAATATTTTGTAATTGAGGTATATCCTAACAGATTACTAGAAGGTTGACTCATGATAGTAGCACCGGTCTTACCTAAAGCCTATTGACAGTCTAAGAAGGAGGTTGATTCAAGGATGGTAGTAAGATTTGCATAAAGCCTATTAACAGTCATGAGACTGATTCAAGGATGGTAGCATAGATGCTAGATACTTAGTGACAACCTATGTATTAAAATCTTCTAATGAGGTCACACTTAACCATGTGTTTGTAACCTTTAATAGGGTTGGCTCCTAATAGGGCTCACTTCAGAAGAGTGAAAATTTGGGGTACCAGTCCCTGTGGTTTTTCCCTTAACAGGGTTTCCACGTTAAAAATCCTTGTGTTATATGTGTATGGTTTATTAATTTATTGTTTTACATTCTGCATATGCATTTAGGGATTGACTGGTATGCTCTGCATATTTACTGAGTATCGGTAAATACAGTTTACTGCTTATCAGTTATCAAGGAGAATAAGAACAGACAAGGTAAATCGACAGACAATTATTTGTTTCAAGTATTTCAAAGGCATACATCTTGTTGGGACTTAATAATTTGAGAAGTATTGATTGGTGGATTAAAGTTTAAATTGGATAAATTTCTAAGGCCACTGATTCACCCCCCCCCCTCTCAGTTATTACTAACAGATGTAGGGTACATAAATATAGAGATTTCAAGGTAGGGATCTGAGGGAGGAAATAATAGGAAGGAGAGGATTTTGACCCATCGTAATAACATCCAAATATAGCCAATGACAAGGTCATGAGTTCCAATTAATCCACCTTTACTTCAAGAAAAATCTCAAAATCCCAATATTGGACATATTAAAGAAGAGAAATGAAATGATAAATCTAGAGAGAGAAAATATAGTTCAAGTTGGAAAGTCCCTTCACAAAAAATGGTCAAAACAAGGTATGGAGGTTTCCTTTCCAAGAATAAATTATGTTAACAGAGAATGTTTAATGGATGGCTTACGAAAGAAATTAGGGAAAGAAAATTATTTTAGGAGGAATCCATTTGAAAGAGGTTTATTAGGGTTTCATCCTCATCAAAACTCATAGAATCGGAGGGCTCTTGGGAGAAAGAGAGAAAGTCACAATGACAATTTAAGAAAATGGGAACTAATGACACTAAATCTAGAAAGAGGTGGGTTAAAAAATCTATAGTAAATATGGGTGACATCCAAAATTCAAAGGTGAAAGAGAAGACTAATGATGAAAATCCTAAGGAGAAGGAAGAAGGTGTGAAGAAGGGGAGGGTCTTCTCAGAGGTGGATTAAAGAGGTGAGGATCTGAATATTACTTTTTTAGAAGAAACACTAAATAATTGCATCAAATATTTTCAGCATCTTTCTCTAATCTGCAAGTTTTTGAACTTATCTATCTCTTTTAAAGGACTAGATGGATAAATGAAAACTGGAAAGATTTAGATGAGGTAGCTCTTTTAGATACTTCTCAAGGGTTTTTTATAGTAATTTTTGATTCAAAAGAGGGGAAAGAGAATATTTTTAGACAAAAATGTCAGTTTTAAAAATGTTTAGGCCTTCACATGCAAATTTCGTCTCCTAATTCCAAATTGGGAAATCATAATATTAGATTTATTCCCTTTTGGATGTAATTTCACAATCTCCCTTTTGAATATAGGGATTCAAAATTATAGAAATTATAGGGAATAAGTTGGGGATTTTTTTAAAATTTGACCCTCTCATTTTGAAAAACATAAATCTTCATCGTAGAATTTTCTTGTTAATAGATACAAGGAAGCCATTTCCCTCCTCCTTTAAGATTCTATCAAAATAGAGGGAATGGATTCAAACCATTTTCTCTGAACAAGAGGATTAAATAGTTATTTTTCAACATGTACAAATAATTATCAAGGGATAGAGGAGATTAACCCAATAGATTTGGATCCATTCACCAAAGATGGACATATCCCTAGGAAAATAAGTAATATTACTTTATTTTTGAAAGTTGAAGAATGATAAAATGAAGTTAATAACACGAAGGAAAAACTCAATTTGGATTTAGTATTAACATAGCTAAAACCTCATCAGAGGATCATTTTTTGTTTTTTATATTAAAATTCTTTTGGAACCTTTATTATTATTGCAGAAAGAATTCTAGTTATTTTTTAACTAATGGAGGGTCAAAGTTGCATCTTATATTACATGAGAATCATAACCCTTTGTTGACAGATAGACAAAACTTTGTATGTAGTTGGATAAAGAGGAAAAATTAAAATTGAGTGAATAATAAAGGAAGAGAAGATTTTAATTTACTTTTAAACAAGGTTATCAATATAAAGATAGTTATTCCCTATCATGCAGATGATGTGTTTATAGAAATATTATTGGAGTGGTATGGAAGGGATCTCCCAAGAGAGGGAAGTGGGGCAAAAATAAAACATGATGTTAAATTTAATATTGTTAGTAATAAAGCTAGGAGACACTTAGAAAGGGTAGATGAGATGATTGTTGAGGTAGTAAAATAAATAGGGGATGAGTTGATTGTTGGGATAGAAAGAGAAAGAATGCATACACAAGAAATGGAGATCTTTGTTTAGAAGTGCTTGGAAGAGGTTCAAAATAAGTTGCTAGAGGAAATTGTTGACCAAGTTATAGATTAAGAACTGAAAATAGATGTATTAGGTGTGAAGGAAAGAAAGATAGGAGTGTCTCCAATCTAACTAGAAAAAAATAGAGCTAAAGGACAAAATAAATAACTCTAAAAAAGATTAAAAGGGGTAGGCCTCTAGGAAGTTCAAGAAGGAAAGAAGTGGTGTTGCATCCTTGGGATGAAAATAAAATTTTAGCAGAATCAAGAAGTCTAAAATTGGGTTAGAGGAAATTGGATAGACTGATGAAAAAAATAAAATTTTAAGGGATCAAGTTCAATGCTAGCAAATAATAGGCAAAAAGAAAATATCATTGAAGAGAAAAGAAAGAACAAAGAGAAAGACTTTGGAAAAAAACAAGATTCAAAGAATGAAATTTTAGCATCTACAATCCAAGGTCTCCTACCATTAAACATGAAGAATAAAAAGGGATTAAAGGGAAATGGGGAAAACATGCTAGATGAAGAAATTTATTAGTGGCCAGGGAAGGAAGATGAAAAATTATTATTGGAACTAGAAGTAGCATATGACCTGTTTGGACTAGCAGACCTGAAAAGGAGGAAATTAAGGAGCATGATAAAAATTATTACTTTATTGAAATGATTCTAGAAATAATATGGAGGAGGAGAAATTGTATTAACCTTTGGGTAATAGAGTTATAATGATCCAAAAGAGCTTATAGATACAAGGAAACAAGTTCTAGGAATATTGATGCAGAGCTCTCCCCTAATTAGGCAACTATGAACTAGTGTGACCTTAGGTGTCTTCTTTACACCCAAACTAGGTTGAAAGAGTGCTCTACACCTTTGACAAGAT
Source organism: Thuja plicata (assembly GCA_018584345.1). NCBI lineage: Eukaryota > Viridiplantae > Streptophyta > Pinopsida > Cupressales > Cupressaceae > Thuja > Thuja plicata. Next base: position 1,980,555 of record MU224298.1, read on the forward strand.
CCTGCAATAACCTCAAACTCACTATCCTCCTAGAGGATTCTATGTTTTCTTAGTAGAAATGCATTCTACTTGACTTTGTCTGAAAATAGGAACCTATATGTTGAATGGGGATGAAAAGGTTCCACACTACTTGAAGGTCTCTAATAGGAGTGGTTTACAAACCCTTACAATGTCTATGAATTCAGACAACAACTTTGGCTTTTAGGCCTTCCTGGCATGTAGCCCTAAGGATGGAGTTTTTAGGACTTAGTTTGAAAACTTCCCAAAGGATATACCAAAAAAGGATTAGATCTTGACACCCTTTAATGAGTTATATTGAAACCCAAAAACATGGGCTTCCAAATAGAAAGGAAGTTATCAAATACTTACTATTGCAGTAGGCCTAGTAAGACCTAATAGGGTCAATTTCTTCTAGAATTATTCACCAGTCCAACTCCACAGATAAGCCACCACTTGGAATGTTAAAAGGGACCCCTAAGAGACCAAAATCCACCATCAAATTGAATTTTTATTCCCCCAAAGTGGCACTGCTACTTCATTCCTCTCTGAAATGCACCAAGCACATAGGGATTCTTGGGCTAGGCCTTGCAAGTAAAAATAGAAAAATTATTCCCCCTCTCCCAAGATTATGGAATTGTAAAGTACATTGAACCTACTTGTACTTCCTTGAGGGGAAATGAATTCCCATGGTAGGAAGGCAAGTTAGGGCATGATCTTTGAAGACTGCTTATTCAGGGAGGGTTTATATGCACCCAAGAAAGATTTGCTTATAACTTTTGACTATGATCTCCTTATTGAATCAAACTAATTACATTGAATTTCTAATTCATCACAAACTTCAGATCATCCCCTCTCCTCCTTCTATAAATCTATACCAATCCATACACATGTTGTTTTTAGTCCATAATATAGGGAAAACAAGGAATTGTATTAATTTTCAAAACAAAAGTACATCAATTGTCTTCCACCTGCCTGAAAGGGCTTCTTGAAGACATTTCCTAATGATTCCAACTAATTTTTTAAGGTTGTGACCGTTGGGATCCATTTACAACATGTTTAGAAACTTTTGCAAAAAGATGCTTAACAACATTTCTTCCAATGTGCAACTTTTTTGCATTTCTTGCAAAATTGTACTTTTTCCTTAATAAGACCTAAGTCTAAGATCCCAAGGATCATTATTAACACAAAACATAATCAAATATCCTAAGGAAACACCTAGTCTAACCTAAACACAAAACTATGCCATTTGACCATAGTCAAAGCCCAAGTTTTATAAAGACACCAAGGGTGACTAGGTCTTACAAGTTGGCTTATTGACAACTTCTAAGATGATTTCTTTGACCCTTAGGAATTAAGTCCCTTGGGTGAATCTTATGAATACCCTTTAAGTATATTTTCTTATAAGAGTGGAGGGAGGTACTCCTATACCATACTCCCTTGTTTTGAAAACTCAAGTTCCACTTGAGAGAAACTGTGAACGGATGTCCCATGTTTGTTAATACACTCCTCATTCATCCGTGTGGCATCAATGTCACCTAGCCCCTTCCATTTAACCAAGTAGTCTGTATAGCTCTTCTTTCTATTTTTCTTGGTAACTTTGGTGTCAAGAATATTTTTGAACTATAATGGTTGGCTTGGTGGAAATTCCTTAAGCCATTCAACTTGTGCATTCAATATCCTGCAGAGAATTTTTAGATCTTGCATCACCTTTAAAAGGGGTGAGATCACAAATATTGAATCTATGAGAAATAGAAATAGTGGGTGGTAAAGAAATTTCATAAGCATTGTCTCCAAATTTGGGGAGTATTTGATAGGGACCAATATTTCTCATCTATAATTTGTTGTGTCCTATAGGTAGCCTTTCTTTTTTCATATATGCCCACACTTGATCTCCTTCTTTGAAAGTAGCATGTCTCTTATTTTTGTCTGCTTGGTCCTTATACTTTTTAATTTTTTTATTTAATGTTTCTCTGACTTGATCATGAATCTGTTTGATCCATGCTGACAATTCATCACCTTGTGCACTAAACTTGAAGTCATTTGGTAACTCTCTCAACTCCATTAGTCCTTTGGGGTGAAGTCCATAATTCACTTGGAATGGTGTCTTCCCTTTTGACCTTTTTACTAGATCATTAAAAGTAAATTATTCTTGAGGAAGAATGGAATCCCAAGTCTATCCATATTGTTTAGTAAGACATATGAGGAGGTTTCCCAATGATCTGTTTATTACTTCAATCTTCCCATCTGTTTGTGGATGGTATGTAGAACTGAATGACAAGTTTGTCCCCAACTTCTTCCAAAGGGTTCTCTAAAAATGCCTTTGGAATTTCACATCTCTATCTCAGATAATGGATGTTGGTAATCCATAATTTTGACCACCTCCTTAAAGAAAAAGTTAGGAATATGAGATGAATCATTAGAAACCTTACAATGAATAAAGTGTGCCATCTGGCTAAATCTGTCAACTATAACAAAGATGTTATCAAATCCCTGTTTAGTTCTTAGAAGTCCTAAGACAAAATCCATACTCATATTGTCCCATGGCTTTTTTGGAATTGGGAGTGGTTGATAAAGACCCTGATTAGTCCTAACTCCTTTGGCTCTTTGGAAAATTACTCATGTCTCAACAATTTTTTGACATTAGTGGGAAGCCTTGGCTAATGATAGTTTCTACTTATTAGTTCAAGTTTCTTATCAATGCCAAAATGACCCCTAGTGTGCCACAATGTTTTTCTTTTATCATATTTACCCTCATGGAGCATTTGTGAATACAAAGTTGAGCCCCTTTGAATAAAAGACCATTCTGTAATAAATAGTATGAATAAGTAGTGTTATATGCATCTAAGAGAGTAGAAAAAATCTTGTAGATATCACTAAAGTCTACATCATCCTTGTATAGGTGCTTGAGGGCATCAATTCCCATGCTTTGTACCTACACTTATTCAATCAAAATCACTCTTCTACTGAGTGCATCTACAAAAAAAATTTAGGTTCCTTTCTTGTACTTTATAGAAAAGGTGTATGCTTGGAGTTGCTCAACCCATTTCATGTTCCTACAACTTAATTTTTCTTGGCTATTAAGAAAACTTAGTGCATGATTTCGCCTGAAGACAATGAATTCCTTAAGAAGCAAGTTGTGCATCTATTTCTTGAGGGGTTGAACCATCGCATAAAGTTCCAAATCATATATACTATACTTTTTCTTGGCTTCATTCAATTTTTCTGAGAAGAAAGCCACTGGTCTACCATCTTGATTGAGGACTGCACCTATGGCTAGATTACTAGCATATGTCTCCACAATGAACAAATTTTTGAAGGTAGGTAGTGCCAAGATGGGGTATTGTGCTTCTCTTCCCTTCAAATATTCAAAAGCCTCTTCTACTTGGGTTGTCCACTAAGATTTGATCTTCCTACCACCTTTGATGGTGTCAAGTAAAGGCGCACAAATATGACTGATTTTTTTGACAAATTTCTTATAAAAGGTAGCCAATCCATGGAAATTCTAACCTCTCCTGGTGTTTTTTTGTTTTGGCCAATTAAGGATAGCCTATACCTTTTCAAGATCCATTTTCATTGTTCCCTTTGAGATGACAAACCCAAGGAATGTCAACTCTTGTTTCATAAATGCACACTTTTCTAGATTGATAGACAATTTATTTTCATCTAGTCTTTGGAGGACTTGTTCCAAGTGTTTCATGTGTTCCTCTTTAGTTCTACTAAAGATCAAAATGTCATCCAAGTATACCACTACAAACTTTCCTATGAAATCCTGAAGCACTTCATTCATTAATCTCATGAAAGTGCTAAGAGCATTGCTAAGACCAAATGGCATTACAAGCCACTCATATAATCCCTCTATGGTTTTAAATGCATTTTTCCACTCATATCAAGGCCTTATCATTTTCTGATGGTAGCCCAATTTAAGGTCTATTTTAGAAAATTAACATGCTCCTCCAAGTTGGTCTAGTAGATCCTCAATTGTTGGTATTGGGAATCTATATCAGATTGTTATTTTGTTTATTGTCCTAGTGTCAATGCATAGTCTCCATTTTCCATCATTTTTTAGGGGCCAAAACACTTGGGACTTCACAAGGGCTTAGAATTTTTTATATGATTCCTTTAGTCAACAATTCACTGACTTGTTTGGTTACCTCTGCATTATGTTCAGGGGTAAGTTTATATGCAGCCTTGTTGCATAGGGAGGCACCAGGGATGAAGTTTATCTGATGAAAAATGTCCCTCAATGGTGGTAGGTCATCTGGTATGTCTCCTGCAACAATACCTTTATACTTTTGCAATAGACTTTCTACTTCCTTTGGTACTTCATTGTGTACTTTTTTCTCCTTAGGTTTGAGGACTAAGGCATATCTTACCTCTGAATCTTGAATAGTACTGATCATTTCTTGCTCTCCTATAAGCATGACTAGTTTTTCTTTTGGTTTTTCTTGTTGAGGATTAGGAAGAGGGAGTATATTATATTTATGACCATTCTGATTAATCTGATACTTATTTGTGACTCTATGAGGTTTGGCTTGTAAATCATACTGTCATGGACTTCCTAGTAATAGGTGAGAGACATCCATATCTACAACGTCACAAAATAGTTTATCTTTGTAGTCTTTAATAGAGAAATCTACCCAAGCATGTTCATTTATGAGGGTTTGTTGTCCCATTGTTAACCAAGATACATGGGATGGGTTGGGATGGGATACTTATTCCAATTTTAATTTATCTAACATTTCTTTAGATACATAATTTTTAGTAGAACCAAAATCAATTACTAACTTGCATACCTTTCCCTGACTCTTGCAGCTGGTCCTGAAAAGAATCTTCCTTTGAGGAGGCTCCACTGGCATAGGTTCTTGAATCAAGGTCCTCTTCATCATGAGGCATGTTGGTTGTATTTCCAGTTTTGAAGCTTGCTAGTAAAATTTTTGAGTTCTCAGCCAATTTCCTACCTTAATTGTCAAAATTATGTCCAATGCTATCAAAATCCTTCTGCAAATAATGGTCTCTAAGCCTAAAAATTAGAGAAGTATGTAAAACCCTAAGTCTTAGGTCAAATTTCATGCATATTTAGGAGAAAACCCTAGTTCTTCAAATTGGTTTCTATTTCACAGTTACTTTTTTAGAAAATTCTGAGTCACTTAAGTCATGTGATTTATTTGTGTTTCAATCTTAAGTCACGATGTCTCATTAAGATTTAAGAATATTCCATTTCCTTACGAGACTTAAAAAAATGCTTTGGTCACATTACCACGAAGAGAAAATAATATTCTTTATATGTTAAAGAGATTTCACGCAGGCCGTTGATGAAGATTCAAATCCTGTGGTTCACTGAAAGTCTCATTCAAAACCCAAAGTTAATGAAATCCTTTGGTGAATTTGAGATTATTTAGTCGCGCAGTCTCAAAAGAAAATTTGAGTTAAAGAAGGGTTGAATCTTTCATACAATCCTATGACCACAAAAGGAAATAAGAGTTAAGTCAAAATATATGAGATTAAGCAATATTCATTGATTTCCAGGATAATCTAGCAGTGGGCGTGAAGTCTCAGAGTTAACTCTTCAGTTAAGAAATCTTTAAGAAAATATGAGTTTCTTCAAACGTAGTATCTCACAATGGAACCAAGTTTTAAGAGATGAGTTAAATACATTTAGTTTTGAGATCTCTTTTGAAATCAAGGGTTAAGTTAAAAGTTGTGAGATAAAGAGACTACCGTCTGATGCAAAGTTGATCCTTTGGCCAGTGTTAAGTCGCTAGAGAAAAGTTTAGAAGAGTTAAATATTAAGAGATCCACCGATAACCATCAGATTAGATGAACATCTAAAGGTTGGCATTCAATCTCAAAGGAAACCTTGAGTCAGATAATTCTTTCAACAACAACGAGATTTAGCTAGTCGTGAAGTCTCAATAAGAAATGTGGTTGATAAAGGTTAAGTAAAATTAAGTGGAGTTTGCAGTGAGGAGATCTGAACTGTGAAAGAGAAGAGATCTAATGGATAACATTAAGTCTCTAAAGAAAGTCAAATAGTCAAATAAAATTAGCATTTTAGAGGAGGTGATTCCAATTTTAGCACTTGTCTAAATCATGCAAAGATCTAAGTTAGTCGTGAAGTCTCAATGCAAACCCGAGGTTAAGAAATTCATCCCATGACTTGGAGATAGCTTAAGTTGTGAAGTCTCAAGATAAAATATAGTTAAATGTAAAGCTAATGAGAATACACATGAACCATTGGATTTGAAGCTGATCAAATGGTAGTCACGAAGTCTCAGATCAAAAGAAGAAAGTAAAAAATGTTTGTGAGATTTCACGTGAACCGTCCAATTGAAGGAAGATCTTATGATGGTTGCGTAATCTCTAAAGAAAATCAGGGTTAGTGAAATATTAAAGTGACTTTGATTTTACATAGTCGTGTTGTCTCTAAGTAAACTGGAGATTTAAGCAAGAGTTATCTTTAAGCCTTGGTCGCGGAGTCTCGAAAGAAATATGAGTTAAGTGATTTCTTTCAGTGAATAAGAGATGAACGTTGATCAAGATGTTGATCATGTGGTGATCATTAAGTCTTAGAAAAGAACTAGAGTTAAAGCTAACTCTCAGTGACAAGGAGATTATACAGTCACACAGTCACTGAAGGAAACCAGAGTAAGAACAAGGTAAATTATGAAGTTTTCTTCCGCACCATGTTGTACAGTCATCAGCCAATCAGAGCATAGAGATTATGAAAACATGTTTAAAGAGTTTTTGAGTTGTGATAAATGAGCCAATCATATCAGATGTCGATCTTATTTCAAATATAATAAGGTTTTAATTGAGAAACCAATACTTCAAAATTGATCATTTGTCAGTTTCAAATGCCACGGCTAGAAAGAAAAATTGATATCACAACACATAGAAGTAATGACAGAAGTGACTGAATTGCAAATCCATGATTTCAAAATAATATTTGAGCATTGATTTCTCTGAATAAGTAGGCATTACTATTTTTCATTTCATTTCACCAATATTTTCAGTTTTCAGAGAAAAATTTGCATAAGTGATCAGTATTTTCAAGAGAACAGAGTTTTCCAGACTTTCAGAGCAAAGAGAAAGGATTTGATTAGTTGAAATTCATAATAGACAAGATGAGTAGAGCATTGAGTGTTGCCTCAACTAGTAAGAAGAGCGAAGATGGTGATGATGATTTGAAAGGAAAGAGGAATTACTCAGAGGAGTTCATACAACTCCTAGGATCCAATCAGGGAAAGAAGGTAAATGATGAGTACCTTGGTGACAATTTTGCTTACATAAGAGATGCTTAGACTCTTGACTATTCAGACTATCATTTTTTTAGCTATTTCCATAGGAATAGTGATGGTCCTATGCCTATATCAAACCATTCGATGTCAGGGTTAGAAAAAATAGTAGTTCTTGACGTGTTTGTAGATGTTAATTTTTTGTTGGAACTAGCCAATAGGTATGACACTATTTAAAAGACCATTAAAAAAGATGATGGCACAATCCTAGTAACTTGTGATAGGGCATCATTCATGAAAGAATTTAATATATACAACCCCTTCTCAACAGAGATCAACATGAAAGCCTTAGTTGCTAGATATACTAAGGAGGCCGCTATTGTAGCTAAATTAATTCAAGCCCATGTTCCGAGAGGAACTAGAAATTATATAGAACCTACCCCTAGTGATAATATAACCTACTTCTAGAAGGACCTGGCATTCTACATGAATTATATTTCCTATGCCTTGTGTAGAGTTTTAGGGGTTGATAGTGGAAGAGAGAGAGTGTCCTCAAACATGCTAATGATAATTCTGGACTTGAAAAGTCCCTATGTCAGTACTGATGATGATTACATTCAATATTTAATTGATAAAATGTACCAGGGATTCGTAGATATTTAGAAGAAGGAAGGAAGGCCTAAATTTCTATAGTACTCCTACTCATGCATTTAATTTTATTCTATAATTTTAATATCATGGACCTGCCCAATGTGATGCCTAAAAGATTTTATCAAGGTTAAGCCAACCCTGTGCAACTTTGGTTAAGGGTATGGAATTACACATCCAGAGATAATGAGTTATGTGCTTTTTAGAACTGGGTAGTATAACCCCTATTGATAAATTTAGGAGTCAACATGACTAGGATTCCAATCAAAGTATTACAACTTGTGAGGCCCTGCAAGTTTGCGGATAAGTGGAATGGAGATCACAACTGGGGAGATTTATATTATAATAAGAATTTCACTTTGATTAGAGTATATGGTTTCTCGCAACCACCACACATTTTTCCATACAGAGTACCACTGAGAATTTCTATTATGGATTTTATATGGGAGCTCATGCTGACAAATAGGTAGCATTTAGCTCTACATAGGAAAGGAACACTCACACCTAGGTAGTTTATAGCTTCTAATTTTACAATTGTTAAGAGGGCTTATGATGCTATGAATGGATGGTTGAGATGTTATAGAATTAATGTAGCCTTGTATCGGTACATTGATACAGAAGGTTTCATAAGAGGTTCCAAGAAACTTTTGACACCAACTATCCCAATTACTAAAGAACACCAGCCATGTGAAGAAGAGGATCTTATCAGGAACATCCTTGAAGAGGATGAGATTTCAAGTAGAACAATAAAGTATGAAGACATGATGAATTTAGAGTAACAACTCAAGAAGAAAGGATTCCCATTTGGGGGTTATTTCCCAAGTATGCCCTATTTAAAGAGATTAGATAGGATGATTGAGTCTTATGAGACTTTGCACAATCAGCTGTAATAACAAATTGAGGATTAGGAAAGAGGTCCAAATAAGCAATATTCCTCAGAATATAGTAACAGTTACTCAATACACAGCCCACCACCACTCTATCAGCCACCTCAGACTGACAAAAAATATATTTGACCTAACACAAGGACATGAGACTGAGGTAGCTATTGAACCTCCAATGAAAAAACAAAAGGTGGAAATAAGGGAGTCTTTTGTTGTCAAGACACAAAAGAAGAAAAAGGATAAAGTGAGTGCACTATTCATAGGGACAAGTGCCTATGATCACCAATTGAGAAAGGTCATAAGAGAAGGAAAAAATAAAAGAGAATACATAGATGATAATGTTGAGATGCCTCTCTTATTATGTCAAGATGAAAGAGAGTTGTAGCAGGAAGAATTCTTGAAGGATGAAGAATTCATAAAAACCAAGGAATTCAAGGATTTTCTTATATGGTCCAAGAAACAACAAGTTGGGGGAACAATTGAAATTGGAAGGAGGGGAAGCCATAACAAGCATGAAGATTTACAAGCTCTCCAATAATATGATCTAGAATCTGAGAACCTGACCCCTGATGAGGCTAGACAATTAGTGAAGTCTAGTGGCGTGTTACTTGTAGAAAGATGGGACCTAGCTTCATCGTTCATCATAGACCAAATCAAAAGGAAGCCAGATATCAATTTTTCAATAGAGACACAAGTATGGGAGATGGTTAAGGGATGTGGTTATGATGCAAAATCTCAAACCCTTGCTATGTGAGCTCTAGCTCCAAAAAACCAAAATCCATCACTAATCAATGTACAAGAGAAGATGGAAGGCAATAAAATAATTTGGTATATCCATAATACTATTGGAGATTTTCCTCTGTGCAAATAATTGATTGTATGTTTGTCATTGATAACAAGATATAATATACAACAAGTATCCTATATGAAATTATTAGTATAGATTCTTTGGAGCTATGCATGTTTATTTCCATGGTGTATACATGTTCTAGTTGCTATGTGCATTCACACTGAGTCAGACATGCATTTACAATTGAGTTCTGGTTAATCAGTTATGGCAGTTATAGTTTCTGGAGTTTATCTGTTAAGGAGCCGACATAAATAGAGTGTCTCTTGAGTTGCACCTATCTTTGGGATATGTGTGTTTGTATTCAAGTTTAGTTATGAGTTAAAGATAATTATCCAAAGGCGCTAAATGTGTTTCAACATAATGTTGATGTTAGAGTTAATTTCGTGAAGCCGACTTTCTGAAGCGTCGTATCTATTCAGTTTTTGTTGCACGATCCAAATTTGTATTGCGTGCTTGGTTGAGATGAAAAGGAAGTTGATGAAGTGTTTCCAGATACCATCATGACCTTATCCTTGGTGAGGATACTTATAGAATTTCACTTATGTTCACTAGGTGTTGAAAATTTTGTGAAGAAGAAAAGACAGAGAAGAGTAGAGAATCAGAAAGAATAAGTTGAAGATCTATGTGAAGAAACGAAAGTTGATTGCAATTCATTGGAACTGGTCAAGATAGTAGGTCTACTCAAACAAATCATTTAACAGATATATTGTATATCTGTTATACTGAAGGTTGTAGCCTTCACCATCCTAGCAATGAGCTATTGGATAGTGAGTCCTCACCCTTAACAGGGTTATCTGTAAAAGACTCCTAACAGGGTTTGACCTCTAACCATGTCTTTGTACTTCTTGCATTGTAAAGATCAACTCCTAACAAGGTTGTAAGATCTTCTAATAGGGATCATTATAAACTAGTACAGTTATTTGTGGGTGCTAATTCCCACCGGGGTTTTTACCTATTTGGTTTCCTCGTAATCAAGTTGTTGAGTACTCCATTATGTTATCTAAATGTTCATTTACTTTATATCAAATTACATTAAAGAAAGGGAAAATAATTAAATTGACTGATAACTAATTCACCCCCTCCCCCTCAGTTATCCTTGGGACTATTCCAACAATTGGTATCAGAGCCAAGTGCCTTGGAGAGAAAGCCTAACAGCTTAAGTTTGATCAGATGGAATAGTTCATGAAAGAGAGTCCTAAGTTTGATGGAGAAAACTATCTTGACTGGAAGAACAAAATGATAACACATCTTCAGTGCGTTGGATTTGAGATCTATGAGATTTCCACTCAAGAAGTTGAAATTCCCACATTGAAAGATCTTGCAGCTGATGACTCTACTATGAAACAAAAGGAAGTGTTCATTAATAATGCAATTGCCAAAGAAGCCCTAATCAGTGCCCTATTCGATAGTGAATTTTCAGAGATCAAGAAGACAGATAAAGCATACTCTATTTGGAAATACTTAGAAGATATGTTTGAAGGAGACATCCAAGCAAAGAATGCATGCAAAAAGACATGGAAGAAAAGATACAATAATTTAGAGATGTTACCTAAAGAAAACATTAGAGCTTACAATCAGAGGATTAATGAAGCAGTATCAGGTATAAGAAACAATGGTGGAGAAATATCAGAGGAAGATATAATGGTCAAGTTAATGACCACATTGACAGCAGACTATGAGAGAAAGATCAATATCTTAGATGAGACTATGCAATTTTCAAAAGACTTTAAGAGGGAAACCTTGATCAGAAAAATATCTGCATTTGAGATATCTAGATTGAAGATAGAACCTAAAAGTGAGACAGCCTTCAAATCCATAGTCCACAACAAGAAATCTATTAGCAGCTCTAGTAATATTGAAGAAGTGGATACATAACTAGAAGAAATCATTGCTATGATTGCCAAGAAGTAAAGGAAAGGTAAAGGAAAATATGAAGGACGGCTACCATTCAATTTTTTTTCATGCAACAAAGTTGGTTACTTAGCATCCAAGTGCCCTACAAGAGTCAAGAAGTTCAGATCAGATTACAAACCTAAGTACACTAAAGAATGTTATCATGTTGAGGATGGTGTAACTGATGATGACTCTGGAGAAGATGAAATTGGATTTGTTGGCATTAAAGAAATTGAGAAGATGCTTGAAGAAATGGACAAAGAAGATGAAGTAAAAGAACAGGAGTTAGCATTAGTTTCAAAAGATGATATCAGAACTGACTGGATCATTGACAACGAATGTTCACACCACATGACAGGAGACAAAGGAAGATTTGTACATCTAGACAAGTACAAAGGTGGCATGGTTAGATTTGGAGATAACACTCCCAAACCTATCATAGGCATAGGTTCTATCACCCTAGATGGAAAGAACAAGATAGATGATGTTCTCTGTGTTGATGGTTTGCATCATAACTTACTAAGTGTTGGACAGTTGCTTGATAAAGGATATCAATTGGAATTCAAAAAAAACCAGTGCATCATTAACAACAAAGAAAGAGACATGATTGCATCAAGATCAAAGATGAAAGATAATTTTTTTTAGCTAAACTCAGAAGTAAGTTTTTTTGATGAAAAATTAGATGACAGTTGGCTATGGCACAAGAGACTTTGTCATATCAATTTTGACAACATAGTCAATATAAGTATTATAATGGCAGTAAGAGACCTTCCTAGCATTGCAAGACCAGTTGAAACCATGTGCAGGGAATGTGTGATGGGGAAGTATGTGAGGACCTCATTCAAGAGAAAACAAGACTCTGTGGAAAATAAATTAGATCTGATACATACAGACCTATGTGGACCTACTCAAACAAGATCATACTACGGAGAAAGGTATTTTATTTTGTTTGTTGATGATTTCTCAAGGATGATGAGGGTTGCATTCTTAAAAGAAAAATATGAAGCTTTTGAGAAGTTCAAAATATTCAAAGATAAGGTTGAGAATGAATCTGGATTAAAGATAAAATGTTTGAGATCTGATAGAGGAGGAGAATTCACCTCTGACCATTTTTATGACTACTATGAAGAACATGGAATCAAAAGATAGTTAAGTGCACCTAGAACCCCTTAGAAAAATGGGATAGCAGAAAGGAGGAACATGATAATACTTGACATAGCATGCACTATCATGATTGAAAGAAAGGTTTCCCATACCTACTAGAGAGATGCAGTCAATACAGTAGTTTACACTATCAATAGAATACAATTGAGGTCAGGCACAGACAAGACACCTTATGAACTTTGGTTTGGTAATGTACCTACTATAAAATACTTCAAAATCTTTGGAAGAAAGTCCCACATCAAGAGAGATGATAGCATTGGTAGGTTTGATGCTAGAAGTGATGAAGGTATTTTTCCTGGTTACTCTACTAAAAGCAAAGCATATAGATTTTTCAATCTAAGATTAAAGAAGATCATTGAAAGTACTCATGTGAAGATTGATTAGAAGTTTATGATTCAAGAAAGATATTATGACTATGCTCTCATGATTGAAGATGAGCCTAGACCCATCAATAAGGACACAGTTATTGAAGAAATGTTTGATTGTATTGATGTTTCATGTAACAATCCTAAACCAAGTGAGGAAGAATCACAGATAAAAAATGAAAGTATCACTCCTAAGAATTCAAAGTACACATCCAAATACCACTCTAAGGAAGATATCATTTGAGATAAGAGCACAAAAGTCTTGACAAGATCTAGAGAAAAAGGTTCAACCACTGATGAAGAGGTATACTTACTTTCACAAATTGAACCCTTAAGTGTTGAAGATGTGTGCAAAGTTTCAGATTGGAAAAGTTCCATGCAAGAAGAATTAGATCAAATAATCAAGAATGAAACATGGGAACTGGTCCCTAGACCTCATGACAAGAATGTGATTGGAACTAAGTGGATATTCAGGAAAAAATGAATTAAGAAGGCACAATGGTAAGGAAAAAAGCAAGATTAGTATGTAAAGGATATGCGTAGAGAGAAGGAATAGACTACACTGATAAATTTGCCCTTGTGAGTAGACTTGAAGCTATCAAGTTGTTTTTGGCCTATGCAACATTCAATAACTTTAAGGTATATCAAATGGATGTCAAATCAGCTTTTCTGAATGGTGACTTGAAGGAAGAAGTCTACATAGAGCAGCCTAAAGGATTCAAACTTTCAGATAAACCAGACATGGTATGCGGATTAAAGAAAGAAATTTATGGACTTAAACAGGCCCCAAGAGCATGGTATGTGAGACTTGATGGTTACTTAACAAAGATAGGATTCAGAAAAGGAGCAGCAGACTATAATTTATTCGTAAGAGAGACAGATGAAGGACTACTACTTGTTGCCATTTTTGTTGATGACGTTATCTTTGGAGGTAATGACAAACTTAGTATAGAATTTTCCAAAGAAATGAAAAGTGAATTTGAAATGAGCATGATTGGACCTATCAAATACTTTCTTGGATTGAATGTAAAACAAATAGACAAAGGCATATTCATAAATCAGTCTAAGTATGTGAAGGAGATATTGAAGACTTTCAAGATGGAAGATTGCAAACCAGTAAGCACCCCCATGATAATAGGATGCAAGCTTTCTAAAGATGATGATTCCACATTAGTTGAAAAAACACTATACAAGTCTATGATTGGAAAACTCATATATCTTACTCAATCTAGACTTGACATTTCTAATGCAGTTGGCATTGTTGGAAGATTTGTAGCTGAATCCAAGCAAAATCATCTAATAGAAATAAAAAGAATATTTAGATACCTAAAGGGAACTATAGACTATGGTTTATGGTATCCTAACTCAGAGAAAATACAACTTCATGTGTATACAAATGTAGATTGGGCAGGTTGTGTTGATGACAGAAAGAGCACATCAGGAGGAGTAGTATTTCTTGGAGATAGGTTGGTCACTTGGAAAAGTAAAAAGGCAGAATTGTATCTCTTAGTCAATAATATAAGCTGGGTATGTTGTAGCAGCATTGAATTGTTCAACAATGGTTTGGATCAAACAAATGATTAAGGAATTTGGTATTTAGATTGATTACCCTGTTTTTATTCACTGTGACAACACCAGTACTATCAATATTTCAAAGAACCCTATGATGCATGCAAATAAAAACCAAATTGAGATCAAATACCACTTTCTAAGAGAAAAATTTGCAGACAAAGAAGTAAATTTGGATTATGTAAGCACCAAAGAACAACTAGCAGATATTTTTACAAAGCATCTATGAAAAGATACTTTTGAGTATCTCAGGGAGAAGTTGGGAGTAATTCCCTTTCCCAAGTCTGATTAGAACTTGCAGCAAGAACATCAGTCCTTAGTGACTGATGAATGGTTGACTACTCTACTTCTGGAGTAGTACCTATGCTTAATGGTGTTTAACGCCCTTTGTCATTGATGTCAAAGGGGGAGTATTAGTAAGGGGGAGTATATAGAGCACCAGCAGTGAAGAGGAACCTTTGATGAGGATATTGAGAAGATTGTAAAAAGAAGGAAGACACTTTGAGTTGATGATATCATATGTTGCCATCAATGTCAAAGGGGGAGATTGTTGGAGATTTGCCTCTGTGCAAATAATTGATTGTATGTTTGCCATTGATAACAAAATATAATATACAATAGGTATCCTATATGAAATTATTAGTACAAATGCTTTGGAGCTATGCATGTTTATTTCCATGGTGTATACATGTTCTAGTTCCTATGTGCATTCACGTCAAGTCAGACATGCAGTTACAGTTGAGTTCTGATTAATCAGTTATGACAGTTATAGTTTCTACAGTTTATCTATTAAAGAGTCAATGTAAATAGAGAGTCTCTTGATTTGTGCCTATCTTTAGGATATGCATCTTTGTATTCATGTTTATTTATGAGCTAAAGATAATTATCCAAAGGCGCTAAATGTGTTTCAATAGAATCTTGATGTTAGAGTTAATTTGGTGAAGCCAACTTTGTGAAGCATTGTGTCTATTTAGTTTGAGTTACGCAGTCCTAATTTGTATTGTGTGCTTGGTTGAGCCAACAAGGAAGTTGATGAAGTGTTTCTAGATACCGTCATGACCTTATCCTTGGTGAAGATACTTATGGAAGTTCAGTTATGTTCACTAAGTGTTGAAAATGTTTTGAAGAAGAAAAGACAGAGAAGAGTAGAGAATAAAAAAGAATAAGTTGCAGATCTATGTGAAGAAACAAAAGTTGATTGTAATTCATTGGAACTGATCAAGAAAGAAAGTCTACTCAAACAGTTCATTTACCAGATATAGTGTATATCTGTTATACTAAAGGTTTTAGCCTTCACCATCCTAGCAGTGAGCTATTAGACAATGAGTCCTCGCCCTTAACAGGGTTATCTGTAAAAGACTCCTAACAGGGTCTGACCTTTAACCAGGTCTATGTACTTCTTACATTGTAAAGATCAACTCCTAATAGGGTTGTAAGATCTTCTAATAGGGATCATTATAAACTAGTACAGTTATTTGTGTGTGCTAATTCGCACCAGAGTTTTTACCTATTTGGTTTCCCCGTAATCAAATTGTTGAGTACTCCATTGTGTTATCTAAATGTGCATTTAATTTATACCAAATTACATTAAAGAAAGAGAAAATAATTAAATTGACTTATAACTAATTCACCCCCCCCTCTCAGTTATCCTTGGGACTATTCCAAGAAATATAGGGGATCTAGAAATTTCACAGACCCTAACCCACTTTTCTCATTTCAATGAAGCAAAAGATGTGCAAATGTCCAACAGGTATCAAAATTTATTTGTTGATACAAGTCTCATTATGAAGGACAGAGAGCTAGGTTTGATAAAAATTAGTGCTATAGAGAAAATAATTGCAGATCTAACTCAGAAGCTACAAGAGATACCAGAGCCTACTCCTACTGAACCAAAACAGGCCGAAGATGCACTTGTACAAATAAAAGATGTAGGGGATGCTCAGAAGGAAATAGAGTAGAGAGATGTAGAGAAGAATAGTGTGGCTTTAGAATCCTTTTTGAACATCTTACAACACAATTAATATTTTAAAAGATAAAGTTGACTTAGTGCATGGAGCCTACAATAAGTTTCCTGGCCTACAAGTAGAGGTAACTAGTTTTGTATCAATATTGAACCCCTATTTTGGGACTTGGTTAGTTAGGACTATTTTATTTGAAAGGTTAGCATCCATCTAGCCCCTTACGACTGACCTACCAGAGAATGTCACACAAGTAGGTGATGAGATAGAATAAATTGGGGTAACCTTGTCCTTTTTAAAGGGCAAGGAAAATTAGATAGAAACCAGATTGAATATGTTTGGGTCTGATTACAATAATTTTATTCCTTCTATAAGGTCAGAAGACAATCAGATCAAAGTAGTGGAGATATGGAGGAATGAATTTGATTCATTATTTCCTAGGAAACATGCATTTGTTTCTGATAGTAAATCTTTAGATATGGAAATGTTTAAAAAAACCTTGGATGAGGCATTTAAGATCGAGACAGGTTTCAACAAATTTGTAATAGATGTAAAAATCATAATAGATGCTAGATGGGAGAGGTAAAAGGAAAAACTAGAAAGAATTCAAAG
Source organism: Thuja plicata (assembly GCA_018584345.1). Taxonomy (NCBI): domain Eukaryota; kingdom Viridiplantae; phylum Streptophyta; class Pinopsida; order Cupressales; family Cupressaceae; genus Thuja; species Thuja plicata. The sequence continues at coordinate 1,997,733 of MU224298.1, forward strand.
CTTTAGTTAGCCTATAGAGGAAGATGTAGCAACATGGGATGTTCTTACAAATCCCAAGAAAAAGAATCCTACAAAAACTGACCTTGACATCATTAATGAAGAGTAGAAGTACACTTGGCACCTGATCATTTAGCAGATGGAGGTTAGTCATCTAAAAGATTAGTGTATGTTATCCTATAATGGTGGTCACTAAATATTGCAATAACTATTGGAGGCTATTGACAATATATTCAGACAAAGGTGCCAGCTAGCAAAAGATTTCAAAGATCTAATTTGATTGTATTCCTATTTTGTCCTTCCACCGCTTGGAGTCTTATTGTCTTTTGTCTTCTTATATATTTTAGGGTTAGGTCTTAAACCATCTGAAGCTTGTTGCATCCTTAATTTTTAAGGATTCCAAGATGGTTTATACTATATATATAGTATTTGTATCATTTTTTAAAAGAGGATGAGAGGTGAAATATAATTGTAAGCCAGAATACTCAATTTTGTGAGATTTTTTTGTGCTCATTTTCTATTGAATGTATTTGAAACAGTACCAATATTAATAAAATGCATTGCAGTTTTTGTCCAATATATTGTATTGTCTCTCTATATTTCTGTTCTAGCTCTTGTATGTTTGATTTGCAAGGAATTTTGATATACCAATTACAAGGTGATTGTGCAGTAGCTTGTGAGTTCTTTCAAGGAAGGAGTATTTCTTACAAGTGATCACTGAGAGATAAGCATTAGTATTAGGATTTGATAACAGGGGTGTGGGACTGAAAGGATAGTCTGTAAGGCATTCTATCTAAATTGCATGTATTTACATTAATCTGTTTATTGTAGATTTGCATTTGATATTGACTCTTTGCCCAAGGATGAGGCACTGGTTTAGGGTTTGGCAAGTAGTTGATCATCATCCAATATTTTAAAGAAAATCAATCATTTACACTTCAATTACAAAGAATATATGTGTTTTAAGCAATTGTATTAAGGATACAATTCATTTTGTTAATTCCTTCAAGAGAGAATCACTAGGTTAACCCTCCTAAGTTCAAAGAACTAAAAAAGGAAGAAGGATGAGAATCCTTATTACATTACAGTTTGCTATTGTTAAATTATTGGTTTGGCTTGTTAAGATATGTATTAGATTAATTATAGTAATTTGCATAGTTTTTTAATCTATTGATATAGGTAAATGACAATTAGCAATCTAGTAAAAGATCTAATCCACTATAATAGATACTGAACATCAATAATCATTTGAAGGTACACCTGCCTGAGCATGTGGATCTCAAAGTTGAAGGAGGAATTAGTGCTCAGAAATTAAGATTTCTCTTGCATAAGTTAAATTGGAAATATAAAGAGTAAGCATTCACATTGTGTTAAGAACTTGCAAGAAAAATCCCTACCAAATTGGCGACTCCGCTGGGGATTGAGATTACAAAGTCTTGTCGAATTATTCAAAAAAAATCTCTGGTGTTGTTTTAAAAGTTAAAATAAATTTTAGATTGAGTTTTCTCATCTGAGTCACACTAAAAATTTGGCGACTCTACTATGGATTAAGATTACAAAGTCTTGTCGAACTATTCAGAATATCTCTAGTTCTTTAAAAGTTTAAACTAAATTTCAGATTGAGTCAGCCCATCTGAGTCACACAAAAAAATTGGTGATTCTACTGGGGAGAGAAGTAAAAAGTTTGAAAGAACCTTTTGAGGAATATTTGGTGTTTTAAGAGTTAAAATAAATACCATAGTGGAGTTTTCCTATCTAGGTCATTCTTATAGTATTCATATCTAAGTTGTGTTGTATCTTTCCCAAATTGTTTTGGGTGATGACTCTAAAAGAAAATCTATGTAATTAGTGCTAAAGTAAATTTCAAATACACATCCTTTCAATATGAATACTAGATCAAGAGTGAGAGATAATCCTGAGGTAGATTTGGAAACTGGAATACCAACTACTTCTAGGACCAAAATGTGTTGGAGAGAGAAGAAGAACCAAGCTAATATTGATGGCTCATCTCCAAGAAATGATGAAAACAACACTAGAAGAAAAAATACAAATGAATCCAGTCATGAGGGGAACACCTCAGAGTATGAAGAATCACCTGACCTAGGATTGGAAACATATGAAATTACTACTACTTCTAGTGAGAGAGAAGGGACAGATACTAACGGTTCAGATTCTGAAGTTCCTTCCGTTGAACTTGTTGAAGAGGAAAGGATCCTAATGAGGCAGTTGGCCCTTATTCAGCAAAAGAAGAGATAAAAAGATGTTAAAAATAAAAAAGCATGATCAAAAATATGTTGATAAGTTTATAAGAATATCTTTAAGACATCAAGAAGCAAAGAATGTTGAGAGGTCTCGTAGAGACCAAGAGACACCAGTCACTCACAAAGCTTTTGGTTCTCAAGCTTCTAGAGATAAAGGAAAAAAGAAAGTTACTAAAAGTGAAATTGATGAACCAAAAACTCATTAAGTCATGATAGAACAAATGTCTAAGATAGAAATTGATCTTGAAAGATCAAGAAGGGAAAAAGAAACCATGGCAAAGATGCTAGAAAAGGTAGAAGTTGAAGCTGCCACCTTGGAGATGAAAAAGAAGATTTACTTCTTGCAATCTTCTAAATCTTCCTATGCTGGTGTTGAAAATACTACATCTTCAAAAACCAAAATTACCTCTTTCCAAGTTGATGAAAAATTTCAAAGGAAGCCATTGCATCCATAAAGGTACAAACAATTTACTTTTATTGGCATTCTTGGTTACCCTAATGTAGTACCTAATGATATTGGGGAAAAAAACCGAAATTTTTTAGGAAATAATGTTGTTTCTTGTGAAGTACATTTGAGAAAGTTTATAGATATCATAGATGATTTGAATATTAATCATGAAGATTTCCTAATGAAGCTCTTTATTCAATCCTTAGTAGAAGATGATAGGGAATGGTTTAGAGGATTCTTTAATGGTTTTGTAGAATCTATGGAAGAATTAATAGATTTGTTCAAAGATCAGTATGGTGACAAAACTAATGAAGGATTTTTGTTAAATTAATTCAACAATATAAAGAAAAATTTCAATGAAGAAGTCACTGAATTCAACACAATATTTCAAAGAGCCATGCACAAGCTATTTCAAAATATCAGACTAGATGAAAAGGTATGTATAGCTACATATCTAAATGTTTTTTATTCTAAGATGGGGTATGCTCTTAGAGATAAGAATCCTAGAAGTCTTACAGATGCATATAAAATAGCAGTGAACATGGAAATGAATAGAAGGGTGTTAGGGAAAATGGGTAGAAGAGATGATGCATGTTTTAGTAGGAGCAACTAGAAAGAACCTAATTATAAAGAATATAAGGCTCCACAAAACAACATACCATCCTATAAAAATAGTTATAATCCACATAATTGGATGCATAATCATCCTTATTGTACCCAGTTCAAGGATGGAAAGCCTATTGCCCCACCAAGAAAAGATAAACCTGAAAATAGGACCCCTGACCCTTTACACAAAAATATTGTAAACATGTGCAGTGATACTTACTGGTGTGAATCTTGTCAAGCCCAACACAACCCTGATTTTTGTGTTGTAGCCCTGGACATAAGTGCTAGTGAAGAACAAGAAGGTGAAGAAGGTGAGCTATGTGATCATAATAGATGTGATATGACTAACTCTTATGCATGTCCTGATATAGATTCTAAAGATGAAGTTGAGAACCATGACATGTATGGTTCACAAGGAAGAATGGAGGTGTATCACCAAAAAGTCGTGTCTGATAGTGAAGAAGAGAAAGTTGATGATATAAGATGCTATGGTCAGAATAGTCAGGAATCTACCACAATAAGAAAAGTTTCTAATGAAGAAAAGGCTAGAATCACTACTGATCTAGTAAAGAAAGCAAGAAGTAACTACCACTTGACAAATAGAGTAGTGGGTGATGTAGGTAGTCAACCAACAGGCATCTTTATCAAAGAAAACAAAAAAGATTCCAAGTATACACCAAAAAGTGATAGACTTGGGGAGAATGTAAATAAGCCCAAGGTCAAAATTGGGAACAAAACTAATGATCCAAACTTTGTACATGAAGGAAAAGATAAAGTGCTAGAAATAAGTACTTCCTCTTCCAAAGTTGAAAATAAAAAATCCAAGAAGGAAGAGTCTACTTTGAATATTCAAATAGAGGATAATAATATCATTATAGAGAAACAAAAATCCACTGATGTGAAATATACTCCTATTGATATGGGCCAGTGTCTATCTCAAATGACTTTCAAGGTCCCATTTCTAGAAATAATGAGGATAAAAGAACATAAGGATAAATTCCTTTTAGTATTGACCAGTGTGTCTCCAATGAAACGTCAAAAACTAGAATATGTTGAAAAGAAATCTAAAAACAAGGGAAAAGAGCCTGAGGGAATGATTTATGAGATTGCTCAGATTTATTTAAACACAAATACTTCTGTGGGAATTGTTAATCCTTTTTACCTAACATTGGTAATTAATTGTAAGATGCTCAAAAATTGCATGATAGATTCAAGAGCATCTAATACTGTCATGCCTTCAAAAATCTTGAGATCCATGGGATTACAAGTTGATACTCCTCATGGGAGGTGTCAAGCAATGGATTCAAGAGAGATTCCTATTGTTAGTACCATTGAGGCCTTATCTTATAAGTTAGCTATATTCCCTGACATAGTATTGATAATGAGTGTACTGCTGGTTGATATCCCACCACATTATGGCATGTTTTTGTCTAGGAAATGAAGTGCTTCAATGGGGGCATTATTCAGTGTGACTTATCTTATGCCACTTCCAGTATTGCTAGAAATAATGTCAAGGTGTCCAGAGAAGGTAGGACACCCTATATGATTGAGTTACATGAAGACACTAATATCAATTACTGTGTAGATATTGATATGGAGAAATTCAAAGCGAAGAGGAGTGCTCATCAATGTAAAAATGTTGATCCCTTAGTGAAGGAGCTGATTACACAGAATGATGGTTTATGGCTGATGTATTTTGATGGAGCTTGTTCTAAGGAAGGATCAGAAGCTGGTGTTTTACTCATTTCTCCACCAGGTACAATATTTAAGTATTCTTTCATGTTATCATTCTAATGTACAAATAATACATTAGAATATGAAGCTTTATTTTTAGGGCTAGACATTGCTTCTAAACATGGAATAAAATGTCTAAAAGTTTATGGTGATTCAAAGTTAGTAGTAGCCCAAGCCAGGTCCAAATATGTTGTGAAAAATTATAGACTGAAAATGTATAAGCATGCTATTTGGGACCAAATTGAATCTTTTGATGCCTTTAATATTAAAAGGATAGAATGGTCCAAAAAAATTATGGAAGATTTCTTAGCTAATGTTGCTTTGAAAACTAATGATTTGACCTTAAATGGGGTATCAATAGTTGAAATAAAAACAAGACCAGTTGTCCCTGACAATATTTACAACTGGCAAGTGTTTGAAGATGACCAAGATATTATTAGATTTATTCAATGCCTAGACCATTATGAAGACCAATAGTAGGGGTTATGTTTTGGGGAATGAGGTTGTCCAATTAAGTTCTAATAAGATTCCTAAGGGATTGGTATAACTAGAAGCATTGTTTAGTGGTCAAAATGATCATTCATAAATATAAGCAATGCTAAAGTTGAGGATTTGGAAGAGATAAATTTAGGATCAGAGACCACTCCTCAGATAGTATATATTGGAAAAGGATTAGACTCCCATGTTAGAACAAATCTAATAAAATTATTAAGAAAACATAAGGATGTATTTTCATGGTCTTATGAAGATTTGAAAGCTTATAGGGAAGACCTTTTTCAACATGAAATCCCATTGAAATCAGATGTAAAGCAATTCAGACAGAAATAGAGACCCATTAATCCACTGTTGGAGCCTAAGATGCAACAGGAGTTGATGAAACTAAAAGATGCAAGGGTTATCTAGCCTATCAGACATTCAACTTGGGTTTCAAATCTAGTCCTAGTGAGAAAGAAGAATGGTGACATAAGATTGTGTGTTGATTTCAGAAATTTGAACATTGCATCACTAAAGGATAATTATTATTTACCTAATATAGAAGAAAATGTTACATAAGGTTATTGGTTGTGAGCTATTATCAATGATGGATGGTTACTCAGGTTACAACCAAGTGCTAGTGAAAGAATCAGAACAGTTCAAAACTGCATTTACCACTCCTTGGGGGACATGTGTATATGTTAGAATGCTTTTTGGATTAATAAATGTAGGAGCAACTTTTAAGAGAGCCATGGATGTGCCTTTCAAATAATTTATTGACTTATTCATGGTAATATATCAAGATGATTTGACTGCATTCTCCAAGAAAGCTGAGGATCATTGTGAACACCTAGAAAAAAAATTAATAAATCCTTGGAATATGGTGTTTCTCTAAATCCTAGAAAATGTCAATTTGCAATGATAGAGGGAAAGTTTCTGGGACATAAAGTGTCCAAAGATGGAATGAGGATTGACCCGAAAAGGATAGAAGCCATTCAAAAGGTCACTACTCCAATAAATATCAAGAGTGTATAGTCTTTCCTAGGAAAGTTAAATTTTGTGAGAAGATTTATTGAAAGTTTTGCTGAGATTGTCAAACCAATTATTAAACTATTAAAGAAAGATGCAAAGTTTCAATGGAATGAAGAAGCCCAATCAAATTTTGAAAGGATTAAGAAAGCAGTTCAGGAGGCACCTATCTTGAAGTTACCTGATTACAGTAAGCCTTTCTCTTTATTCTCATTTGCATCTTTTCATACTATTATTCTTGTTTTACTACAGAAAGATGAGGAGGGATTTGAACATCCTATTGCCTTTTTTAGTAAATCTCTTCAAGCTATAGAATTGAATAATGAAATGATGGAAAAACAAGCATATGCTTTGGTGAAAGATGTGAAATCATTCATACCCTATCTGGTGTGTGCCAAAGTATTAGCATGTGTACCTCATTCAGTAGTAAAAGACATCCTTACTCAATCAGAAGTGATTGGTAAGAGATGTAAATGGATTAATAGAATTCAAGAGTTCAATTTAGAAATCCATATTACTAAATTGGTGAGAGGACAAGGCTTAGAAAAACTTATGATAGAAGAAAATTTAGAATTGGTGCAAGTAAATAACACAGTGGTACAAGATTCAATAGTAACCAACATTGAAAGACAACCTTTTTATGTTGATATCATGTATTACTTATAGAATGCCAAATGTCCTGAATTTATGATAGATAACCAGAAAAGAAATCTCAGATTACAATCTCAAAAGTACACCCTAGTTCAAGGAGATTTGTATTGGAAAGATAGAAACAATGTATTGTTATTATGTTTAGACCAGAGCCAAGCTGAGAAGGTATTAGTTGATATGCATGCTGGAGTATGTGGAGGACATTTCTCTGATAAGACCACTGCCCATAAAATCTTGAGGGCTTGATATTATTGGCCTAGATTATTCAAGGATACTCATACATTTGTCAGAAAATGTGAACCTTGCCAAAGGTTTTCCAATAAATTGAAATTCTCAGGTGCCCTACTATTAAACCCTCTAAGTGTTGAAGCACCTCTTTCTATGTGGGGGGTTAACTTCATTGGAGAATTTCCAGAGAAATCTAGTGGAGGACATAGTTGGATACTTGTTTCTACTAACTATTTTACAAAGTGGATAGAAGAAATTACCACAAAGAAAGCAACTAGTAAAGTGGTCACTGATTTTCTGATGGAAAACATTCAGACTAGATTTGGTGTTCCTACAAAATTGGTAATGGATAATGCTATGTGCTTTAGATCAGATGAAATTAAGGATTTCTGTAATGCGTATGGGATTATGATGTCTTACTCTTCCCCATATCACCCTCAAGCAAATGGCCAAGTAGAATCCAGCAATAAAAGTATATTGTAAATCTTTAAGAAGACCCTTGAGAAGAATAAAAGAGCTTAGCATACAAAGTTAAAACTTTCTCTCTAGGCTAACAGAATAATAGTGAAAAAAGCAATAGGCAAGTCACCTTTTGAACTTTTATATTGTTTACAATCTAGAATGCCTGTGAATAATTTACTACTAGTATATAAGTTTATTCAAAAAGAAGAGTTAGATGTTTTTGACCTAATGCAAGATAGGATTATGCAATTAGTAGAACTAGTTGAGGTCAAAAAGATAGTCAGAAGGAGAATATTAAGTTGCAACAAAAAATGAAAAATATTTTGATAAGAGAGCAAGTAATAGAAAATTCATTATTGATGATTTAGTGCTCTAATGGAATGTAAGGGCTGAAGACAAAGGGAAGCACAAAAAGTTTGAATCATTATGGTTAGGTCCCTTTGTGGTTTGTCAAACTTTTGGAAAGGGATTCATATCTTTTGAAATATATGGATGGATAAGAATTTGAATTACCAGTGCATGGACAGTTCTTAAAAATTTTCTTCAGTTAAGAATTCAATTTTCCATGCACAATAGTTTTTTATCATATTGTATATAGGTGTGTCTCTTTCTATTGTGTCTTTTCTTTCTACAATAGCTTAGTGAGTGTAGTTTGCATGGTCTACTTCCCAGAGATCTATGGTTCTTGCATTAAAATTGCATTTAAACATCCATTGATAGAGCCACTATTAGTTGTATTTCCAGTTTTGAAGCTTGCTAGTAAAATTTTTGAGTTCTCAGCCAGTTTCCTTCCTTAATTGTCAAAATTATGTCCAATGCTATCAAAATCCTTCTGCAAATAATGGTCTCCAAGCCTAAAAATCATCAAAGTATGTAAAACCCTAAGTATTAGGTCAATTTTCATGCATATTCAAGAGAAAACCCTAGCTCTTCAAAATGGTTTCTATTTCATAGTTACTTTTACAGAAAAGTCTGAGTCACTTAAGGCATGTGATTTATTTGTGTTTCAATGTTAAGTCGCGATGTCTTGTTAAGATTTAAGAATATTCCATTTTCTTTTGAGACTTGGAAAAATGTTGTGGTCACATTACCGCGAAGAGAAAAGAATATGCTTTCAATTTTAAGGAGATTTCATGCGGGATGTATTGGTTGTATCTCTAGTTTTGAGGTCTTGCCTTAAAATTTTGTTTCCCAGTGGTTATTCTTGCCTACAAATGTTAAAAACATGTCTAGTGCATTACCAAAATTCCCTACAAATTGTCATCTCCAACTTGTAAAGTGATAGAAATTGAGAAAACCCTAAGTCTATGGTCATAACCTATTTGAAAAAACAAAAAATCCCAATATTCTTCGCTATGTTCTATTTCAAAGTTACTTTATTGGGTAACTTAAGTCTTTTATTCCATGTGATCTATTTCATCTTTAAAAGGTTAGTCACATAATCTCATAAGCCTTGCTGAATATTCCTTTTTGTTACGAGACTAAGTGCAAAGTTTTGGTCACGTAGTCTCGAAAAGGAAAGAATATGCTTCATCAGAATGAGAGATTTAATGCTGAGAGTTGATCTTCAGATTGATCCTATAGTAGTCAGGAAGTCTCCATATAAATTGAAGAGTTAAGAAATCTTTCCGCGAATTTGAAATCCTTCAGTCATGAAGTATCATAAAGTTCACCAGAGTTTAAGACATGGTTACCATATCTCATTAGTCACCAAATATCATAACATATCAAGGGTTAAGTTAAATATCATGAGACTTAACGACATCAATTAGATTCAAAGAGAAGAAATCTAGTGGACAACGTTTAATCATAGAATGAAAGAATAGATGAGTGAAAATTATCGAGACTTAACGTAGACCGTCCAATAAAAATAAAATATAAAGGTGATCACGAAGTCTTAGAAGAATTTTCCAAAGTACATAAAGATTATGAGATTAAATGTTGATGGTTGATTTACAAGTAGATCTCATGGTGTGCGTTTAATCTCTTGAAGGAACCACAGTTAAGGAAATCTTTCAGCAACTTCGGTTTTACTCAGTCTCCAAGTCTCTAAACAGAATCATGATTAAGTCAAAGTTAGGTTGAAGTCGTAAAGTTCAAATGAATGAATCTAGATCGTAGATCGAGTAAATATCAGAAGGTTGGCGCTAAGTCACTAAAAGAAGTTGAAAAGTCAGAAATTTCCTAGCAATCAAGAGATAAAGCATAAGATTGAGACATGTGTTCAAGTTATGTAGAAATCATGTGGTAGTCATGAAGTCTCTAAGAAAATTCAAGGTTAAGAAATCTATTTGGCGACAAAGAGACAAGATGTGGTCGAGAAATCTCATAAAAAATTAGAGTTTTAAGTTAAGGATTGGAGATTTCATGCGAAGCGTAAGATTAAGTTTGATCTACTGATGGTCGCGTAGTCTCTAAGAAAATTCACAAAAGGCCAAATCTTTCAGCGACTTTGATTTCATGCAGTCTTGCAGTCTCTTAAAGGAAAAAGGGATAAATTGAAATAAAGGCATGGATAATTTCAAGTCATTTTGACCGTTAATAGAGAAGTAGATCTCATTGTGTGTGTTAAGTCTCAAAAAGAAACCTGAGTTAATGTTAACTCTTAGTAACAAAGAGACAAGTTAGTCACGTGGTCGCCAAAGAAACTGTTAGAGTAATCATTAGTTTGCTTATTAATTAAATCATGTTGATTTAATTAGTTAAGTTATTACTCTTTAGTGCTTAAGCTTTCTCTTAGGTGCATTAATAATTAATTTTTTTATTAATTATTAATGTGCAACCTAGCTTTTACCTTTTAGGGTTTTGTTCACCTTTTTAAGGTTGAACTTTGTAATTGTTGTTCATTAATTCAGATTATAATTTTGCTCTTACATTTTGAGCAACTTCTGAGTTCTTCTTTTTCCTCCTTCTACTTCACTCTTGTAACAGGTTAATTTTATGCAGGTATTCTTGGCATTCTATGGGTTTTTATTTCTCAAATCCAACATGGTATCAAAGCCACACTGCTACTGCCTGGTCTGGTGTTTGTGAAGCAGTGTTTTGAGGGCAAAAACCATAGCTTTTCTAGGGTTTCTTCTTCAATCTAGAAGAGACACTTTTTTATGGAGCACATTGAGCAAAAATGGACACTTCCATCACACTTAGAAGGCCCGAGAGAGTCAATTTTCATATAAAGTTTACCATTTTTGGCCACAGTAGCCTCTGGAAATTTTTTCTCTCTCCGACTCAAATTTCGAGGTGAAAAATAAAAAAAATCAATTTTTAATTGATTTTTGTGTTAAAAACTAATGCATGCAGTGTTAAAAATCAATGCTACTTTGTAAATGGGCACCATCGTCAGTTAACCACTAGTGGTTAACCACTAGTGGTTAACCTCTAGCGGTTAACCTAACCAGGGTTTACTCTCAAACCTTCTTTGGGGCAGTTTTGAGCACTTTTGGTATTTTGGCCATATCTTGAGCATACAGTATCGGATTTTTGACTTCCTTATATTTTCGGAAAGCTATTTCTGAGCTCTATCTCATTATATAGGTTTTATTTTCTATTTTTTCATTTTTTATGTCTATTTTTCCAGTCAAAGTCAGAACTTGTGTTTTTCAACACTCAGTTTGTTTCATGTGAAGAGTTATCATGGGTTTTTCTTCTCACCCTTCTATTGTTAATTCTAGAATGGGGTAATTATGAGTCATGGGAAAAGGGTATACTTACACATTGTAGGTGGCTTAATATTTTTCCTTATTTGTATGATCTCATACCTAAACCAGCTACTTCAGAGGGAAAAATAGCATGGGATATTATTAGAGATCACATAGTAGGAATTATAGTGTCTAGTGCTGATCATGACACTGTGTTGGATATATCAGACATTGATTGTCCTCACCCACTTTGGAAATGTCTTTGGGAGATACATGGAGACCCTAATCTCTCTCCATTCCCAGAGGATCATGTTTGAAATTGTCTCATACCCATTTCTTGGAGAGAGAATACACCCTTTGATCGTTATACTTTAGTGGAGCTTGAGTATTTAGACACCCTTACATGTTTCAATGGATCAGAGGCTTGTTTCATAGTTCCCACTCTTCAGATTGAGACTTCATTAGCATCTCCTATTGCTCCTGATTCTGTGTAGTAGGAAATCATAGATCTTCCAGACATAGATACATTGGACTCTTATGTTGCAGACATATCTTTCTTGTTTGTTGAGTCTTATACTACAGATTTGGAGGATTATTTTGAGGACATCCATCTCCTCTACCTTAACAGTCAGGTTATCACTATTTTACCACCATTATCCGTGCATTCTACGGTTCCATTTTAGGATTCTCCACATCAGTTTGGATTTTGCATCATTTTTTTCAGTTCAGCCAGAGAGATTCTTCAGCATCCGATCATGGCACACATCCTGAGACAGATTGGTTCATCACTCTTCACAGGCTTTCTTCGACATTGTCCTTTGGATCTATTTCTTCCCAAGGGGAGGAATATCATTTGCTGCTTTAGGATCTCCTTTTGGATTCTACATCAGGCATCTACCATTGTGATAGGAGTTTCTTCATTCTTGGGGGACTTTGGTGTCTCATCCCTCTCTCATGGGGGGGCTGGTTGTACTTATGGTCTTGAGGGAGTCTCTTGAGCCATTTATTTTTTGCATTCTTCTATCTCTTTTTGGAGAGGGGTTTTTCCCACTGGGTTTTCTTCTTTTTCTCCGGTTTACAGAGTTTTCCTTGTATTAGGTACCTGATCAGGCCTTGTTGTCGGGACCCATTTCCTGCTTTCATAGTTGTGCTAGGTTAGCTTACCCCCTACGCTTAGCTTAAGGGGGGGTGTTAGAGTAATCATTAGTTTGCTTATTAATTAAATCACATTGATTTAATTAGTTAAGTTATTACTCTTTAGTGCTTAAGCTTTCTCTTAGGTGCATTAATAATTAATTCTTTTATTAATTATTAATGTGCAACCTAGCTTTTAACTTTTAGGGTTTTTTTCACCTTTTTAAGGTTGAACTTTGTAACTGTTGTTCATTAATTTAGATTATAATTTTTCTCTTACATTTTGAGCAACTTTTGAGTTCTGCTTTTTCATTCTAGTGCTTCCTCTCTGTAATAGGTTATTTGCATGTAGGTGTATTCGGGTTCTGTGGATTTGCATTTGTCAAATCCTATAGAAACTAGAGTAAGAGTAGGGTAAATATGTAAGGTTTTCTTCCATGCCATGATGTATAGTGGCTAGCCGATGAAAAAAAAAGGGTTATGACAGTGTGTTTTAAAGTATGTTGAGTTGTAATAATTCAAGCCAATTAGAGTTAATGGTTTATTCAAAATTGATCACATGTCAACCTTAGATACCACAGCTAGGTAAAAATTGATTTCAATGCATGCATGAGTAATGGAGGAAGTGAATAAATGGAATTTTCATGATTTCAAATCAAATGGTGCATTGATTTCCCATGAATAAGTGTTGTTGTGTTCATTTTAGATTACCATGTTTTCAAAATCCAAAGTGAAGCGTTGCATAGTTTTCAGAAATCCTCAGAAAAGAAGAGTTGTCTGAATTTTAGAGAAAATTGCACTAAAAAAGCTTGTCTTTCAGAAAAATAGAGTTGTTTTAGAGGGAATTCACAAAACAGAGAAGATGAGAAAATCGGTTATGAGTGGAGCTTCGACCAGTGGGGAAAATAAGGAAGCTGAGGATGATAATAAAGGGAAAAGAAATTACTCAGAGGAATTTATGACTTTATTGCCTTGTTCCAGCCAAAACAAAAAGGTAAATGACAATTCCCTTGGTGATGATATGTCATTCATTAGAGATGCTAAAACTCGCAGTTCCTCTGGTTATTCACTTTTTAATTAATTCTACAATAATAGTGATGAATCTGTTCCCATTTCAAACCCATGGACCTGTGGGCTAGCTAAGTTGGTAGTACCAGATGTGTTTATATATGTGGATTTGATACTTGAGCTGGCTAGTAGATATGACATCCTATCTAAAACCATCAAGAAAGATGATGGAACTGCCCTAGTAACCCTTGATAGGGCATCATTCATGAAAGAATTTAATATGTACTACCCCTACTCAACAGAGATTAACTTGAAAGCATTAGAGGCAAGATATGTTAGAGAATCCTTTATTGTGTTTAGATTAATTCAGGGTCATGTGTCCAAAAGGATAAGAATTACATAGAAGCCATGCCAGGTACTTTTCCCTACTTCTAAAAAGATCTCAATTTTTATATGAAGTAAATTTCGTATGCATTGTGTAGAGTAATAGGAGTGGATGGGGATGCTGAGAGAATAGGTTCAAATATTTTGATGATTGTACTAGATATGCAAAGTCTGCATGTCAGCATAGACTATGACTAAATCTAGTATGTTATAGATGTAATACATCAAGGGTTTTTGGATATTCATAAAAAGGAGAAAGTCCCTAAATTCATGCAATATTATTTGTTGATGCATCTAATTTTTTTTTACAATTTCCCTATCATGGATGTGCATAATTTGAGACCTAAAAGGTTCCACCAAGGTCAGAACAACCCTGTACAATTATGGTTGAAAGTATGGAGATATACAACAAGGGAGAATGAATTCAGTGCATTCCAAAATTGGACAGTGTATCCAATTCTCAGGTTTTTAGTAGTTAAAGGGACTAGATTGCCAACTAAAGTATTAAAGTTGTTGAGGCCTTGTCAATTTGTAGATAAATGACCAGGAGACCATAATTGGGGGGATTTTTATTATGAAAATAATTTTACTTTGATAAGAGTTTATGGTTGCACTCACCCACCATATATTCTCCCACTTCATGTACCACCAAGGATAGTTGTCATTGAATTCATCTGGCAGTTGATGTTAACTGATAAGGAGCACCTGGCTCCGCATAGAAAATGTACTTTTACTCCCCAAAAATTCAAAGTTTACAACTTTACGATTGGTAAGAGGGCTTTGAATTTAGTAAATAGTTTCTTAGGTCATTACAGGATGAATGTAGCCCTGTATAGGTACATTGACACATAAGGTTTTATTATGAGTGCAAAGAAGCTTCTCACACCAACTATTCCCAATACAAAAGAATATGAGCATTGTATGGAGGAGGATCTCATAAGAAACATGTTGGATGATGAAGAGGTTACAAGAAGAGAAGACATGCTCAACGAATTGATGGATTTAGAATGATAAGTCAAGAGGAAAGGGATTCCTTTTGGGGGTTACTTCCCAGATGTGCCATACTTGCAAAGACTAGACAAGATGATAGAGTCTTATAACACATTATGTAAACAGCTTGAGGATTTGATTGAAGATAAGGATAGAGGGCATAAGAGAAACTCTTCATCAGAATAAGAAAAAGAAAGTGATGAAGGATATTAAGTTCCTAGCCCTCCTCCCATGAATCAACCACATTCCACAGAACAAGCAACAGAAGAAAATGTAATAGTGGATCTTACAAAGGAACCTGATATTGAAGTCACTGACGAGCTCCCATTCAAAAAATAGAAAGTAAAATTAGGGGAGCAATTTTATGTGAGAAGAAAAGGAAAGTAAAAGGATCAAATAGGTGCTCTAATCACTGGTGATAGAACCTATGATCATGAACTTGTTAGAAACACTGAGAGGCGGGGGGGGGGGGGGGAATCAGTGTTTGTCTNGGGGGGGGGGGGGGGGGGGGTGAATCAGTGTTTGTCTATTAGTTACTTTTTAGCAACTTAAACATAAATAAAACATACATAGAATGAAGCTTAACATAAGAACTCATAACACATGATATGATTACATGGAAACCTTGATCAGAGGAAAATATCAGTGGGAATTAGTACCCACAAATATTGTACTAAGTATAATGAACCTATGAGAGTTCCTTTGCCTGTTAGAAGCAGTCTTTACAATATGAGTACAATGACCTAGTTAAAGATCTAACCCTATTAGGAGTCTTTTAAAAAACCCTATTAGAGGTATATGGCTCATTGCCTAGGCTCAGTGGCCAATAAGATGAAGGCTACAACCTTCTGAAAGATGATATGCACTATATCAAAATGAGCTATTGTGATGACACTGTTGTCTGATCAGTTTCATGTATGCGCAAATGCTCTTACTCTTTTAAAGAGCTATATCATATACTAACTTCATTATACTATCCCTCTATATCTTCCTCTTTCATAATAATTGACGCTTGTAACATTACTTTACATTACATACTTATATGTTCATATTTGAATAGGCGCGACCCAAAACAAAACACTAGTCGGCCCTAAAACAAAATATACAATGCTTCCGAACAAGTAAGCTCAAGTGTGTTTACTTCAATGTTAATTAAATCATTAAAAACATATAACCAAAGGTGCTTAGCTATTACAGTACAAAATAATTCACGCTGATCAAAATAGTAGTCGGCTTCCATGCTCTGTCTTCTGGACTGCTGATCTACTGATTTTCCTGTAAGTTTCCTATACTGTTGTTCTATACTATGCATGTCTGGATGTAGCATGTACACATGTCATATAACTTATATCTAAACACACATAAGCTGAATCAATCTCTCACACGTGCACTGATGTGCTGATTGCTGAGTATCTCTGTCTACCCTGTTTTCATACTTAGTCATTTTGTCTTTCATGACAGAAACTAAACATGACTTTGTTGCCATGATGAAAACACAAAATGAGTCATGCATCCTCAGGAAGTCAACTTGCCAATAATCTCCCCCTTTTTCATTTATGGCAACAAAGGAATGTGGCCAAGTTACTCAAAATGACTTAACACAAAATGTGACTTGTATATCATAATATCTTATTGATATATACATATACTTTTCTGCATATACACATTCTATATTACTCCCCCTTTGACATTAATGACAAAGGTGTACAAAAAATAGTAAGTCTTCTGCATACTTACTCCATGTAAACTTCGGGGTATACAATTTTAAGAGATTGAATCTCTTTTTGCCAAAATACTTTCATAGCATCAACTGTCTAAAGATGCGCGCATAGGGCATATGTCAGTTTCTCCATTTTTATTAGATCCATGCAAGGACCTTGATCATATGTCACCATGGTGTCATTAATCTATTTAATGTTCTCATTAAGGACTTCTAGAGATGGCACAAGTGCATTTCTCAACTGGGTTTATCTTATTCTTATCTTGCTGATTTCCAATTTTGCCTTCTCAATTTTATCCAATTGTCCTTGATAGACATTATTGCATATGTTCATGTCTTGCGTGGATGATTCAACTTATTTTCTAATACTATCTACCATTAACTCTGCCTCTTCTATCTTTTTGGTGTGCTTAGAGGTGAACTTCACTCTGTCCATGCAGTTTGCTATGATTCTCTTGCCTTTAGCTGCCAACTCTTTTAGTATGGATTGCCCAATTTTTAAGGAGTTCAAGTCTAAGGAAAAGTTCTTTACCAAATCATTCAGTCTCTCCTTCTTGTATTCATCTTCTACAATCTTAGTAGCAGAGTCTACTAAGCTTATAAAGTGTGATTTGAAGTTTGACAAAATGTTGTCCACATCTTCAACTGAACTTTAGCCACTTTCTGATCAGCAGGCACTAAGTCATTCAATATGTTTACTATTTCCAAAAATTGATGATTTCTCATCACTTGTTTCTCTTTTGCCTTTTCCATAGCAAGAGCGCTGATCTTAATTAGGTCTTCTTCTCCCCATACATCCAAACTTGTTGAATCAGGAGTTAACCTTGACAACAATGAGGTAGATGGTTGAGCGGATGGTGAGAATATAGTATTCTGACTTGTATCCATGCATTCAACCTTTACTAGTTTCTCTTTTATTGGTGTCTTGTCACCTTCAGTATCATCTTGAGTATCTTCATTTATTTCAATTTGATCATTGATGGGAACTTCATCTTGTTGTGCAGAGATATCATCAGTGCACATTTCTTCAGTGCTTACAAATGCCTTATCAACTTTGTCCATATCTTTTTCAGATGTAGTCATGGATATCCTGACATTGTCAACTACTATAGTGTCTTCTAAGTCTTTATCTGTATCAGAAATTATTGTCACTATGGGAACTGAAACCTGTGGACCTATCATAGGCACAATCTGAATCACTGGTTTTGTAACCTATTTTGGAGGAGCTGGAGTAACTATTTCTATAGGCACCATTGGTGGATACATGTGTCTATCCATAAAAACTTGTGCAAATGCCTTTTCAGTCTATTTACCTATCTTCTCATATTCTTTGTTCATAATCTGTAGGGTCCTTGTCTTAGTTCAGAGATGAGGCTTCACCAGATCTAATAATATAGCCTTTTCATCATGTGAACATACAGGAAGAAGAGTATCCAATGTTTCTTCTCTTATCCTCATGTCTTTTCATGGTCTCCAACAAGTTCCATAGCTGATTTGGTATCACTGTCTTGAGTTCAAGAACTGTCTTCTTGAACTTGATCATATGAGATATGATCGTAGAGTGTATCTCAGTCTTATCAATTTCTTGATACTTATCATAGAATTTAGAAAGTGTATCTAATCTCCCTTCATTTACAATCCTATTCCTCAAAATATTTAGACTAGGTCTGAATCCTAGCTCAGGAGGAGCTTGAGTATTCTTTTCTTTGCTCTGAGTGTTCCTTGAGGATGGGTGATTTATGGGCACCTATTTTCTTCCTCTAGCCTTCTTTCTTGGTGTAGACAATGGATATGAATCTAAGTCAATGGTGGTAGAGGGCACAGAGGTGCTCTCTACTTTCTTCTTCTTCTAGATCTATTCAGCTTTCTCAAGTTCTTTTGCTATCTTGGCATTTATGGCTTTGTCAAGATCTTCTTGAGTGACTCCATGAACTTTCAGTATGTTAGATGTAATTTTGGATGCTTTCCTTTTATTATAAGCACTGTGTAAGATAGTATCCACTTCATTGGTCTTCTCTCTATAAGTGCCCCACCTAGGCTCATTAGGATCTTTGGGCACTGACAATAGAACTTGCGCCTATCCTTCTAACACATGTTCTTCCACTTCATAACCAAGAGGATGAATCCATTTGGTTCTAGGTTCAACTGCCTCCATGCATGTGCAATCTATTTCTACCATGAAACATATGGTATCCTTGTATTTGT
>MU224298.1:2016751-2028527 GCA_018584345.1 Thuja plicata
CTATTTCTACCATGAAACATATGGTATCCTTGTATTTGTCAACTATCTTCTCAGATAGTCTGAACCTATTCTACATTTTGATCCTGAATGTCTTTATATCCATATCCATGGCATCCCTTGCACTGCTTTCTAAAGTGACCTAGAGAGAAATCTAAGACATTGTGGGTTTTCTCCTGTCTAGATAAAGGTTTACAACCTTTCCAACTATATCGAAATACAGGTAGATGATCAGAGATACAAACCTGAATTTCTTGCTCCTGTGATGCTTGATAATTTGAATGTTGTCAATCAATTGACCATGCAAGATCTCACATAGGTTGTATTGAGTGTTGTCCTCACCATTCTGATAGCTTCTAGGACTATTTTTGCAGAGACACTGTTCAACCTACTTGCTTGTTGAAACTTATACCCAAGTATCATTGTTAAGAGTTTTATGTCATCTTCTTTGATAGGATAAACTATCATTCTACACTTGTCACTTCTAGATAGGAAAACTTGCTCAATTTGTTTCTTGACATCCTTACCAGTAGGAAAAACTAGTCCAATCTTGGGAAGTCTAGTTAATTCATGGATTAGGTCTGTAGTGATGTGCATAGGGACCTCACCAATCCAATAAAGATCGTCATGTATTCTGCTTAAAAAATTCTTCACCCACTCTGGCTCATCAAACTCATGCGCATTCAAGTATTAAAAAATAGGGTAATCTGTCAAGTGCACAAACTCATCCTTGAATGTGTAGTCAAGTTTCATCATAGATCCCATATGAGTGGCTATGATGATATCTCCTATTGTTTCCTTCTTACAGTAAATATACGCACAGATATCTTCCACATGAACAACACCTAGTGGGGTTTTGAAGAAAGCCCCTTCCACATCATCCAGTATGGATTTGAATGGATGCCTCTTGAATACAAATCTCTTCCTCTCTACTATTTCAAACACAACTGGGGTTTCCATACTTACTTGGAACTTGCTTAAGTAGGTTTTCACAAAATTCTGAAATGGAGCGACTGCTAGGGTTCCATTTCAAACTTCTTATCCATTCTCTTAACTACCAAATCTGTTATGCTTCCATGCCTTGATGTCTAGTGCTCCAATGCTCTCCAAATTCTATGCTCTTGAATGCAAGTGTGAGGAAGATCAAACACTTACTTTCTTTTATACAATCTACCGCATTTAATGTTTGCAACCGTACGCAAATTACTCAGAGATTTTGAAAATTAGATCTCAATGCATTTTAGACAGAGCGTGAATATACATAGAAATATTATGTTCTTGTAACCATGATTTCATAGACGCATACTCAGAGGTGAGTATACCAACCGCGCAGGGGTCCTGAGCTAGAATAGCTCCCCCTAAGACCAATAAGGTCTAGTCAAGCACAAGTAGAGGGTTTATCCACTGTGGATGCATCAACTACTTTGTCAACATCATTGTCCTTCTTTACTTCAACCCAAATTCTTCTTGAATCTTCATTTGCTTGAACAAACTTAACTTCTCCGTTCTCTTCGAATAGTGATTTCTTAGGATCCTCTTGCTTTTGAGTTTTGGATCTAGAAAACCTTGAGATGTGTCCAACCTTTCCACATGTGTGATAAATGATAGGAGGTCTGATGCTCTTGTTCATCATGCTGCATTGCTTTGCTGTGTGTCCATTGTAGTTACATATCTAACATGTAGTGTTCTGCAGATTCCTTTGAGGTTGATTTCTATGATTGTTTTGATTCATTCTTCTTTGATTCTATTGTGACTGATTTCTTTAATTTGTTCTACAATGTATAGCCCTATGACCAAATTTATTACAAGAGAAACAATAACCATTAAAGGGTCTTACCTCTTTGCAATCTCTTGCCAAATGACCATGTTTGTTGCATGCATAACAAGTTTTGTTAACTTTCTTGATTTCCCTTTTTGGTAGATCTTCTTTAATCTCTTCAACATTTTAAACTTTCCTTGCTTCTGAAGATGCTTCATGAGGTTTCTCTCTTCCTTGTAATGAATTGACTTCAGTTTGTGTTATATTGAATCCAAGACCATTAGTTTCGCCTTTTGCCTTTTGTGCATTGAGCTGAGATTGAAGTGAATCAGAACTTGTGTGGAGTTTATCAATCTTATCCTTTGCTTTTGTTAATTCAGATTCCAACTTCTTTTTTATGTTTTCCAATTCCAAAACTTTCATGTTTGCTTTTAAAAGTTCATCATCTAGTTGTTTTCTTTCTTTGATCTTTTCTTCAATAGCAATTTGGCTGTCTATGAGCTGTTCATCTAGATTCTCAACTTTATCTTTCAGAGACATATTCTCTTTATTGAGATTTTTGATCATTTTCCCTAAGTCACTTGTAGAACAATCTTTCAAATCTTTTCTTAGTTTCTTGATAAGCATTTGTGAGCCATCAACTTTCAGTCTAAGTTATTCATTTTCTTTTTCAGATCTATCAAGATCTTCAAGAGCTTCTTCAAGATTCTTTTTCAAATGTTTTGCTACTACTAAGTCCATGATCTCCTGAAGTGGTTAAAATTATTTGCTGAGGACCAGAGCTCTGATACCAATTGTTAGAAACACTGAGAGGGGGGGGGGGGGTTTAATCAGTGTTTGTCTATTAATTACTTTTCAGCAACTTAAACATAAATCAAACATACATAGAATGAAGCTTAACATAAGAACTCATAACACATGATATGATTACGGGGAAACCTTGACCAGAGGAAAACCCCGGTGCGAATTAGTACCCACAAATATTGTACTAAGTATAATGAACCTGTGAGAGTTCCTTTTCCTTGTTAGAAGCAATCTTTACAATATGAGTACAATGACTTGGTTAAAGGTCTGACCCTATTAGGAGTCTTTTGAAAAACCCTGTTAGAGGTATATGGCTCACTACCCAATAAGATGAAGGCTACAACCTTCTGAAAGATGATATGCACTATATCAAAATGAACTGTTATGATGACACTGTTGTCTGATCAGTTCCGTGTATGTGCGAATGCTCTTACTCTTTTAAAGAGCTATATCATATAGTGACTTCATTATACTGTCCCTTTGTATCTTCCTCTTGCATAATAATTGACACTTGTAACATTACTTTACATTACATACTTATATGTTCATATCTGAATAGGTGTGACCCAAAACAAAACACTAGTCGACCCTAAAACAAAATATACAATGCTTCCAAACAAGTTGGCTCAAGCGTGTTTACTAAAATGTTAATTACATCATTAAAAACATATAACCAAAGGTGCTTAGCTATTACATTAAAAAATAATTCACGCTGATCAAAACAGTAGTCGGCTTCCATGCTCTATCTTCTAGACTGCTGGTCTACTGATCTGCCTGTAACTTTGTCGTATTATTGTTCTGTACTATGCATGTCTGGATGTAGCATGTACACTTGTCATACAACTTATATCTCAATGCGCATAAGCTAAATTGATCTCTCGCACATGCGCTGATGTGATAATCACTAAGTATCTCTGTCTACCCTATTTTCATACTTAGTCATTTTGTCTTTCATGACAGAAACTAAACATGACTTTTTTGCCATGATGACAACACAAAATGAGTCATGCATCCTCAGGAAGTCAACTTGCCAACAGAACTAATGAAGAATATTAGAGAAGGGAAAAAGGTCCAAAAGGATGATGAAGATGAGATTAAATTACCTCTTCAATTATGCCAATATGAAAGATTGTTGCATTAGGAGTAATTCTTAAGTGATGATGACTTCATAAAGACAAAGGAGTTCAAAAACTTTCTGATTTGGAACAAACAGCAATAGGATTCATCACAGCTACAAATTACTAAAGGTAATCCACCACCTAATGAAGCCTTGCAAGCCCTATAGAATTATGATCCAGAGATAGAAGATATGACACCTAAAGAGGCTAGAAAATTGGTTAACGCCAGTGGCATGTTACTAGTACCACATTAGGATCTTGCATCAACCTTTATTATTGATCAAATAAAAAGGCAACCTAATGTTAATTTTTCATTGGAGACATGGGTTGGTGATATTATTAGAGGATTTGGATATAGTCCAAAATCCCAAGATTTAGAAATGTGGAGTTTATCTCCAAAAAATCAGAAATCTTCTCTGATTAACATAGAAGAAAAAATAGATGGTGATATGCTTATCTAGTCCATTCATAATACAAGAGATTTGGAAATATCTCATGTTCTTACTCATTTTTCCCATTTGAATCAGGCCAAAGCTGAACAAATATCCCAGAGATATAAAAAACTTTAATGAATCAGGTGCTATAGCAAAGGATAGGGAGTTAGGCCAGATAAAGATCAGTGCATTAGAAAATATTGTGGCTGAGTTGACTCAAAAGCCACAAGAAATTCTTGAGGTAGTTCCTGGCTCACCCAAACAAGTTGCAGATGTAGAAGCTTACACTAAGGAAGCAACCGATGTTGCAAAAATAGAGTAAGAAACCACAGAGCATAATAAATTTATTTTGGAAGCCCTGATGCAAATCTTACAACATAGGATCAGTGTCCTGAAGGAAAAAGTTGACTTAGTACATAATGCATACAAAAATTTGCTTGGCCTACAATTAGAGGTAAATAATTATGTGTCAACTTTAAATCCTTATTTTGCAACATGGTTAGTTAGGACTCAAATATTTGAAAGGTTAGCATCTTTGCAGCCACTTAGGGTAGACCTCCCGAAAGTTGTGTTCCAAGTGGGAGAAGAAATAAATCTGATTAGTGTTACCTTATCTTTCTTTAAAGGGAAGGCAGACCAGATAGAAGCCAAAATTAATATGTTTGGCATAGAATATAATAGATTTATTCCTCCAATAAAGGGAGATGATGATCAAATCAAGCCAATAGATGTATGGAAAGGTGAGTTTGACATCTTATTTCCTAATAGAGAGGCATTTCGTTTAGGCCATGGTGCCTTGGACATGGAGAGGTTCAATAAGATTTTGGATGAGGCCTTCAAAGCTGAAACAGACTTTAATGAGTTTATAATAGATGTGAAGATGATAAAAGATGCCAGATGGGAAAGACAAAGGGCACAACTTCAAAGAACTCAAATCTATAACTGGCCTGCAGAGGAAGAGGTAGCATCATGGGATATTCTTACAAATCCCAAGAAAAAGAAGCTTGTGATAGCTGACCTTGATATCATGGATGAAAAGTAGAAGGAAACCTGGACCCTGATCTCCAAGCATAGGTAGGATAAATATAATAAAGACTAGTGTAAGTTAGACTGAAATGGAGGTAACTAGATCTTGTTACAACTACATGAAGTTATCTAGAATATCAACAGACAAAGGTGCCATCTATTGAATATTGAAGATCAAATTTGACTGTCAACAAGTTTTGTCTTCCCACCGTTCAGAGGTCTAACTGTAAATTTTGTCTTCTAATAATATTTAGGGTTATCTTAGCCATCTAAAGCTTGTTGCATCCTTGATTCTTAAGGACTCCAAGATGGCTAATGCTCCCCATATATAGTAAGTTGAAAGATATTGTAAAGGATGGTAAAATCAAAACTGCGAGGCAGGCTTTTCAATTGTGTCTAAGTTTTCAAAAGCTTTTCAGTCTATTTGAATGTATTGAATCAGAAGACTATTAATAAAATACAATGGAATTTCCTGTTTCAGATCTCTGATGTCTTTTTGCATTCATTTTTCAGCTCTTGTATGTTTAATTTGTGAGACATTTTAAATGTACCAGTTATAAGGTAACTGTGTTATTATTTGTGATTTTCTTTCAAGGATAGTTTAAACCTTGCAAATAGTTCTAGAGGGTTAGGGTTTTGTGCAAGAATTTGATATAGAGGTGTGAGAATGAGAGGATAGTTTGTAAGGCATTCTATCTGGGATTTTATTTGTGTTCTAATTAATTGTTTTCTTTGTGAATATATGTTCCATTATGACTCTTTTCCCGAGCTTAGGCACTAGTCAAGTTTTTTACAAGTGGTTCTTATAATCAGTCAATTATAAACAAAATCCTTTATTTCTATTATTAAGAATAATACATTCTGGTGATTCCTTGAAGAGAGAATCAATATGTTATCCTTCCTTAGTCAAGTACTACAAAAAGAAGAAGGATGAATGTCCTTATTAAACTGATTATAGCTCTTGTTAGGTACATGGTTTGGCTTATTAAGCTCTGCATAAGGTTGATGATGTCCATCTGCAGTATGTGTTGTTAATTGTTGTAGTTTAAGACAATAGTGAATTAGTTTTTTCACTGTTAGGTTTACTAAGAATCAGTAATCTATGAAAGGTACACCCACTTGGGTTTGTGGAGCTCGAAGTGTAGAAGGATTATATCCTTGTTAATTAGCCTTTTCCCTGTATGAATTTAGAATTGGGAATCTGAGAGTCAAGCTTGATAAGCTATACAGTGATTCAACAAGAAAAAGCGCTAATAGGTCATTGATGAAGATTCAGATCCTATGGTTCATGGAAAGTCTCATTCAAAACCCAAAGTTAATGAAATCCTTTGGTGACTTTGAGATCATTCATTCACACAGTCTCGAAAGAAAATCAGAATTAAAGAAGGGTTGAAGCTTTCATACAGTCACGTGATCGCAAAAGGAAATAAGGGTTAAGTCAAAAGATATGAGATTAAGTGATATCTATTGAGTTCAAGGATAATCGAGCAGTGGGCATGAAGTCTCAGAGTAAACTCTTTAGTTAAGAAATCTTTAAGAGACTTTGAGTTTCTTCAATTGCAGTGTCTCACAAGTGAACCAAGGTTTAAGAGATGAGTTAAATACATTCAGCCATGAGATCTCTTTTGAAAGCAAGGGTTAAGTTAAAATTTGTGAGATAAAATGACTACCGTCTGATGTAAAGTTGATCTTGTGGCCAGTGTTAAGTCACTAAAGAAAAGTTCAAATGAGTGAAAGATTAAGAGATCCATGACTACTATCAGATTAGATGAAGATTTAAAAGCTGGTGTTCAATCTCGAAAGAAACCTTGAGTCAGATAATTCTTTTAGCGACAACAAGATTTAGCTAGTTGTCAAGTCTCAATAAGAACTATGGTTGATAAAGGTTAAGTAAAATCAAGTGAAGTTTGTGTATGCACCCTAAAATGGTCACCTAGACTATGGGCCCCATTTATCAATTTATTAAATTCCTGAATCAATGCTTTGCAACATTTTCAATTCAAATCAATTTCCTTGATCAAATTGTAATCAATTTAATTATTTTAATATTTCCTAAGGTTTGATCATTTTTATTTAATTAAAATATTTAATCTCCCATTTAATTAAATAAAATTCATCTTATTTAATTAAATTAAATTCATCCCATTTAATTAAATAAAATTCTTCTGATTTATTTAATTATAAAGAAAACACCTCTTTTAATTAAATAAATAAAAACCCCCACTTAAATCCCTCTTTGTTGAAAAAGGAAATAAATTAAATAAAAGTTCCTTTTTCTACACATCTTCCTAAGTGGTTGGCGTTTTGCCTCTTAATCATAGCCTTTGATTTTTGCCTCTTAATCTCTACCGTCCATTTCTCTTTAAAAGGAAACCTCTCGTTGTCATTCTCATATATAATTTTTAGGTATTGTTATGCTGCAAGTTTGGAGAGCAATTTTGGAGGAGAATTTGAGCACTTTGGCTTGGATATTGCAACTTCTCTCTTCTTGTCTTCTTCTTCTTCCATCCATGGCTATTCATGTAGATTAAATTCATGTTTCCTTTCATAGATTAATCTTGCATTTGTATTTCCTTTCATAGAATAAATCTTGCATTGTTATCATTTAGATTAATTTCCTTTTATGCATTGCAATCATATAGAATACTTTCATTTTCATGCATTGAATCTCTCATTTCATGGTGTATTTGCATGGGCACAACTTGGTCAATCTGAGGGCCTCCATTACAAACCCTTCCACTCCATGACTAGGGAGCTATGAGTCGATATTTGAGGCCTCATTCTTGAGCAACCTTGAATAGAATGACTCATAGAAGTGTGACACATTTTCATCACACATTTTTGGCTCCCACCATGGGGCAGAGATTCGTTTTCTATCTTTATAGCTATTTGTCATAATTTATTTTCAGATTTCCATATTTTTTATACTTTTTCAAGGAATTTTTGCATGATATTTTGCAGCTTTATAGGCAAGATTTTGCTAGATTTTGCATTTCATCGCACGACTCTGTGCAAATCTTCGCGTGACATTCGACACCAGGCTCTGTGATCTGTTACTGTTTATTGTTTTCTACATTTGTTTTTTGCTGCATATGTGTTTCTTCGCATGAGATTCTGTGAATCTTTGCGTGGCTATCTATGACTCTTCACATGGCACTCTAAGAATTTTCACGCAAGATTTTGCACCAGAGATCTGATTTTTATTGCTATATTTTATATCTTTGATCTCTAACCACTAATGTTTACTGTTTCTGGTGGTTTGTGATTTGCCGTTGTTGTTGCTGTTGCTGATTTGGACTTGCTTGGATAAACAAAAAAATGATTTGCATTGCATTAGATTTGAGGTATTTTGTTGCATCTCTATAACATTTGGATTTTGGAAATAAAATTAAAATCTCATGTGTTTAGCTTGAGTGTTTCTTGCTTTCATAGATCACATTTCCAATTGTTGCTATAAAATTTGAACCTAAATTTGCTTTCTTGCATATATGTTTCACATAGTAATTAGGCCCTATGAACACTATTTGTGGCAATCTTGAGAGAGTGGGCTTCATTCACATGTCTTACATGTGAAGCTCTTCTAGAGGATAGATCCCCTTGTAGGTAGGGAAGGATTTGTTATTATCTCACTTGGTTTGGTCTTCGAATTTGATTGGTACTTTCTCTCTTGAGATTGGTGCTCATTGTTGTTGATTACCTTGGGTGAGGTGATTTCAAGTTAGTGGCTTAATTAATCGTTCTTACTATGTTTGGGTGAGGTGAAGAGGCTAGAGGATTATTCTCTTTTCCCTTTTGGGAGAATCAAAAACTTGGAACCCTTGAATCCAAACCAAGTCCCCATGCGGTTCATATTGTGAGTCTTCCTTGTTAGACAGGGTTAACCATAGTGAACATTCCCTTTATTGGGTAAACCATGTGGATGAAACCTCAAGTGGTAATAGTCATTTTTGCCATGGTAACAACAACCTCTATATAAATGTCCTTATGGAAGAAATCACCAAAGGTGTAGTTTCTTGTGGGTTGTCAGATCTCCTTAGCAACTCTTGATTGATTAAATTCTTAGACTGTGTCAAAACCTCAGTGCATCAGGATTGGATTTCACCCACTTGAGATTGAAAAAGTTGCAGGGTCAAACCATTACTAAGAACCATAGTGCAACCAACTTTTTCTTTTCTAGGACTATGTGCGTGATTGGAAAACATTTTGAGAACATACACAGGTAAGATTCTTATGGAGTAGAAATACTATGTCACTATTCATGTTCATGTGCAAGGTTGCTTTGTCCCTTGCTCATTGTTTGAAGACAATTGTTTTCTTGAACTCCCTAATTGTTGTATTGCGTGCCTAATTCATGATAAAATCTGTTAATGCATCTAGTTGGTTATTTAAAACAAGATAATACTGAGTTCTGTTTCCATTCCTCGTGCAAAAAAATTGTTTCTTCACATGATCCTGTACGTTTCATTGTGCGATCCTATGCTAATCCTTGCGTGAGAAATCTTTTTGTCGCACGAAACTATCTACTAGTGAGCTATTTTCTATCATCTGTCTGCTTGCTTGATTTTTTCCCTGTCATTTCCAGTTTCTTTGGTTGATTGGGTCATATTGGATTACTTACCTCACTGTTAGAAGCTTTTTTAGCTTAGGATTCTTGCATTTTGACCTCTTGGATTAGCAATATTTGATTTCACAAGTGACCTTGCTTGGAGCTTGGTGAGCTAGAAACCATCCTTGTAGAAAAGATAAACCTTTAGATTCTTTGATAACACACTTGGAGAGTTTTGGTAGACTCTTGTCCTTCCATTTTCATATATTCAATTTCAATCAATATAATTTGGGTAAGACCATCCTCCTGATCCATATGTTCTAGGGTATTCACCCAAATTTATTGGGCTCCTCTGTGGCAGTGTTGGCTTATGCCTCTTTGAAATTTTCTATCTTATCACCTCTTTTTGGACAAGTTAATGCCTTTTCTATCCTAGTTTGATACCAACGTCTCTTAGGGTCGTCCTATCAACTAGTATCTTTTCTTTCATGCTAGTTACAACTAGATATCAAGTAAATCAAGGAAAATGACCTCAAGTGGTTTTTAACCAATTACCCTTAGTTCAAACTCGCCAAATACATAAGGAAAAAGGACCCATATTTGATCAATTGCCTAGGAATATCTTAGAAGTGTGGTTTGATTCCAAGAGTCATCTTAGTG
This sequence comes from Thuja plicata, assembly GCA_018584345.1. Taxonomy (NCBI): domain Eukaryota; kingdom Viridiplantae; phylum Streptophyta; class Pinopsida; order Cupressales; family Cupressaceae; genus Thuja; species Thuja plicata. The sequence continues at coordinate 2,027,096 of MU224298.1, forward strand.
AGTTGGGTACCCCCTTAGTATCCTATCGCTCTTCTATGGATATGATTTACACAAGGACTTGGAGAGAGAGGGAACCCATGGATAAATTTTATGATGATATGTTTGCAAAGAGTAGAGATGCTATTTCATTCAGTGGTTCCTCTCATAAAAATAGATCGACCTCACCCCTTATTTCAACAAGATATCTAGATGCACACCAAAGGGCTGAGAGAGAGATAAATACATGCTTATGATGATGAGTTATCACAACATGAGAACCAAGGAGATGAAATTTATGACACTCATGTCAACACAACTTATACCAACAACTTGTTTCAAAATTCAAGACCAAGTTCACCACTCAAGACCTCTTCAGGTTACATGAATGAAAGGATTAAGAGGATTGAGCATGAAAATAAAGCATTCCAAGAGTAACAAGCTCATAAGGAAGAACAAATTAGATGCCTAGAGTTGGAGAGATAGACTTTGGTAGAAATGAAAAAGAAAGCCTTTCAACTAGAGCAAGATAGGCTCTTGGCTTGACAACTCAATGATCCATTCAATAATATGCATGTTGGTGGTGGAAATAGTTCTCCTCCATCCACTCCTCCTAGGACTCCATGAAGTAGGAGACATTCAAGATCACCATCATGATCTCCTAGCCCTAGAGGAAGAAGGGTTTCTAGACATGATCATTATAGGAGACAAACACCTTCTAGGAAATCAAGACAACCTTCACAATGGGCTCATTATGGTTTAGAAAATGGGGGTTGTATCTCAAGCTTTGATTGCACCTCCCAAGATTTTATGAAAATGTAACAAGAGCCGCTTTTCCAACTGTATATGGAGAAATATTTGGAGCAAAACAAGGATAAGTTCCTAGAGAGCCTAATCAACAAGGGTGCTAGGGTCCCTTACAACTTTTATGTGGATAAAAAGATTAAGAAACAAGGTCCATCCCTGGTGACATTATTTTTCCAATAGTATACTCACTAAAAAACATAGATAGAAAGCATTACCAGCAGACATCAAGAATTACCAGCGAACCAAAAGGAGTACCGGTGAAATGCAAGCATACCCAACATAACATATATTTTAATAAAAATGCTAAGTATAAAAGTGACAAGCATCACCGGCAACCACAAGCATCACCGGTGACCACAAGCATCACCGGTGACACAATTTTCAAAACTAACCTGACAAGAATAGAAAAGGCATACCCGACAACCAGTTCAAGAAAGGAACACAGATGACCAAGAAAATTGACCATCAGAATCGACAGATAGATCAAGAACCCACAAATTGTAGATCTGAGTTTTACACGACGGATAAAGCAATGTAATTCTATTTATAGAGTTTTATTTTGTTTTAAATCATAATTTGATGGTCATGCAAGATTTATGTAAATGCTTTAAAGCATCCTAATGGATCTAAAGCATATCTAACTAAAGAT
>MU224298.1:2029880-2040919 GCA_018584345.1 Thuja plicata
AGAGCATAAACCACAGTCAAAAGAGACAAGACAATAATGAATAGGAACTGCACTGTATTCTCATTAATCCAAGTTGTTTCCAGATATCCAGACAATAAACACAAGAAGTAAACATGAAAAAGAAGTATGCTTCACAAATAAAATATCCAAACCAATGGTAACTTGTACTGAACTAGACAAATACAAGAACAAGAACAAGACTAGGAACCTCCACAAGAACCACAAATAGGAACCTAAAATCAGAACCCTCTCTACAGAAAAGAGAAGAGAAGATATAGAAGAGAAAAAACCCCAATCTCTTTGAGCAATTGACACCTATCTCTCCTCAAATCTGACCTTTTACTCATCTTTCCAAGTCTTCAAAATATCTGATATATCTTTAAAAATTGATTCCATTTGTCTGAGAAAATATCTGACTTTATCTTCAAAATATCTCTTTCATTCTTCCACTGAAAAGTCCACCAAATCTAATCTCATTTGCAAAATATCTTTAAAATCTGAGAAGATATCTTCTCAAAAATCATCCCAGAAAGCTCTAATAAATCTGATTTCAAAAGAAATAAATGTGCATTCTGTCTCATCCCTTTGTGCAAATCTGATTTTTTTTATTCTTCAAAAATCTGATCTTTCTTTGCCTGAGAAAATCTAATTTTATCCTCTATCTCTAAAAAAAACTGAATATCCCTTGTTTTGAAACATTCCCAGAATGCAACTCATAAAATTTGAAATAAAATACCTTTGCCAAGTATGCACTTACCTTTTAAAATCTGCATATTAATTAAATCATTTTGAAATCCTTATTTCTTGTCTATTTTGCCCAGAAACCACCAGAAAATGACACTTGTCACATGCTGATTCACTGTCATAAACTGTGCCTTTTAACTATGCTTTTAACCCTGGTTACCTTTTCTCTTTGGTCTCTAAGTCTCATGAAATTTTCACTAACCATGATCACATCTGGCGACCACGCGACAACTACAGTCTCACTGTCGTGAGCAAATTTTCACTTAACATTTTTAACTGGCGACCATGCGACCACCCTTAATTTCTAAGTCGCGAGCAAATTTTACCTCATCCGTCAACCCTGGGTGACCTCGCGACTGACATCCGGTGGCTTATTCCCATCTGGCAACCACGTGACTAGCGGCCATCTCCATGTCACAGCAGTCATCTCTAGCACTTGGCTACTTCGCGACTAACCGCTAGCGGTTATTCACCAAGTCTCAGCGGTTATCTCCTTGGGCAGCTAACATCTCGCGACTGGGTGACTAACTGCTAGTGGTCAGTCACCAAGTCTCAGAATCCTGGCAGTTATCCTCAATTTGTCTCCTGACTGAGCGACTGGGTCCTTCTCGCGACCATGCGACCAAAGCGTCTTGCAACCAATGTCAAGTGTCCATTTTCGTCAAAATTTACCTTCCTTCATTTTCAGGCATGGAAACCAAGGTGGTCAGATGACTGGGCGCACATGGATAGCCTCTTCTTCTTCTTTCAAATTACTATGTTAGCATCTTTCCTTATAAACATTTCAGATTTCAACTGTGGGTTGAATGTGGGATATTGGATCTCATGGTTTAAAGCCATTTTCAAAATTCATCACAAAACACTATGTACAGCCCATGCCTTCATTCCTCCAGCCTGCCAAGAGCCCGTCAAGAGCCTCTGGGCTCTCTTACTTACCTATGAAGAATGCATTTTGGTATATAAAGACCAAAAATGGCCACCACAGAGTGAATGTGGGATATTACAAATTCACTATTTTTGACTTTTCCTGGGAACTTACTAAAAACTCTGCTTGCTAATGGCTTTGTTTTATTGCAAATGAAGACCATGAACATTTTTTAATGGCATAAATTCCCCTCCCTATGGATTTAAATCTGCAGATTTTACTTTAAAACCTTCAAAAAACCTTCCCCCAATTGTTATCGCAGCCTGCTGGAAATATTGATTTGCAATGTAATTTTTGATTTTAAAGTTTTAAAAAATATGAAACTTCCCTCCACTCACAACTGCTGCATAGGATATATGCCATCAATTTAAAATTTCAAACATCTCCAATGTGCTGCTTTACTTGGCATGAGACTTCAATTTGGTTTCCAAAACATTCACAACACTGGCTCTTACTCTGCTATCGCAGCCTGTCTGTATTTGCTACTGAGTTTAAGTTTAATGTTTTTAAAGAAATCCCCAATTTCTCTCCACTAATATTGTTTTTCATTCTTTGCAAAAAAAATAAAACAAAACAACCAAACTACCCTTCATAATACTCTACGCAGGCATGGTTAGGAACTTGGCTTTGAAGCTCCATTGCAAACTCCCCAAAGCCAGCGCAGCAAATGGCACTTTGTTTTAGTTTTAATGTTTTAGAAAACATAATGCATCCTCCACAAAATACCCCATGTTAGCATAGATTTCCCTTTTGACAGGCATGCGTGGGTATACATTTATACTAGCTGTAGTTTCTGTGCACATTTCAATTGAAAACGCTGGTCATTCACATTGCAATTTGTAATCCTTTGAAAACGTTCTAAATTTTCCTTCAAATTACACAGAGCTCCACCAAGGCTTGTCTCTATAATGCACATGGGATCTCTTGATGCCTTCTGCATGAGATTCTAATGCTTTCAACAATATTGGCAGCCCTCTTCTCCTTAACTGGCGCAAAAACATGCTATGAAAGTTTGAATGCTTACATATGAAACACGGGTCTCACAATAATTGTTAAATGATGCTAAAAAAGGGGGCAGAATTAAGCTTTATATCTACTGCTTTGCATATTGGCATAGGCTTGTGTTCCAATTGATCACCTTCACCCCTCTTTCATATTCTAAAGTCTTAATAATTTTAATTGGGGATGAAGTACAACTGGCATTAAAATATAATTAAGACATGTGGAAAATCTGACAGAATGTTGAACGGTGGATGACATTGATTGTTGCTTTGCATCACTTGAAAACCCTCTTGCAATGTTTCCTCTTGTTTATACTTCCATATTTTAAAACTTCAAACATTAAGTACAAACCGGTGGCTTTTATAATCATTTTGACATTTATGCAGTTCGACCACAATTATGGCAACTGGCCTCCGGAACTGGCCTCAAAAATTCACTGAAACAAGTAATCATACTCTGGCATTTGGAAAAATGATTCATTGATTACCATTTAATACACATGTAGAAGTACTTCACGAGATTCATCTTCAGGAACTAGATATAACAGTGCAAACTTAGCCTTCCAGAAAACTACATAGGTGCAAATGTTGAATCACCATAAATCCCCTTCAGATCAACCATTGCAAAAACATTGAAACAAGCTCTGAAATTTCACCATTAGGTCACATAGTAGATTCATATGCAATGACAATGTTCCCACAATCAGACCCTAAAAATATCTTTCAGATAGAAAGATATCACTTATGCAAAATGGTCATTCTGAAAACTTAACTCTTTTCCGCACTACAAACTGAATAAATTGCCTTTTAAACTGAATTCATAGGGTCATCAAAAAGATCTTTTAGAAACTCATCCTCTGGAGCCTGATTGAATGTCACATGTAGAACATGACCCCTCAATTAACTTATTTTGAAAACAAACAGTTCAACTGATACAAATCTGCAAAGATAGTACGAACCAAAGCACAACAGATATGTAGAAATTGGGTTTGGAATCGGCAAAGAAAAGTGATCTACCAGATTGGTCAAAGTTTGGGAATCTTTAGATGAGTTCATTCCTAGGTCTAAAATACAGATCAAACTTCAATTATTCTTGACCTCAGACCGGGTGTAAACAGGGAAACCACAAAGTATGCCACTTAATTCTAAATTCTGCATTTTTAGTGAAACTTTAATGAATCAGGAATGGAAAGGCACTGGAAAAGTGGATAAATGGATTGGCAAGAATCTATAAATCTTTAGGTAGGTACACTCCTATGTTTTCAATATGAGGGACAAGTCAATTATCCAAAATGTTTACCCGAGTATAGATTTTCAAGACCTCAAAGTGGACAACTTAGCAATTTTGTACTTGAAAACACAGGAAATCAGAATTATTCACCAATGGAATGGTTCTAGAAAACTTGTCATCTGATTTCATAAAGATCTAAAAACTGGCAATATTGGAGTGTGTGACCACTGGAACACAGTACAAAAGGAATTTTCTCAATTGAATCAATTGGTCAAAAGTTATAATGTGTCAAACTGGGCTATTCAGATTTCTAGGCAGAACAAAAAAATGCAAACAGTTCTGAGCGACCAACTTTGGGAAGTATGAAAACCTATCAAATAGATTGATAATGGGCTGAGATTTAAAAAATAGACTCTCTGATACACATACTCAACATCCCCAAAGTGTCGGGTCATGACATATTTCTGGGTGCAAGATATTCAAAATCAAACTAGGCCATTTACAACAGATTTACACGAGCAAAAATGTAGAATTAGGTGACCACCTCAAAATGACTACTCACTAAACATGTCAGAATTGGAAATCAGGAGCTAGGACCCACTGCATATATCAAATGAAAGGAATTGAAGCCTCTTCCCAATCTGTACCTCATGAAAATCATCCGGGCATCCTCTTCAAGCATTCTAATTAAGCCTTCTCACGAAAATTTTCAAGGCTATTCACTTTGCTTAACTGAAAAATTAACATGGTGACTCCAAATTTGTTCCAAATTTAGGAGTACCAACAGGTGGACTTAATTGTTCTTTCCAAATCTCTTAACAGAGTGCACACTTAACAGTGTTGCTAAAGCTTCAAACAAAGTAGATCTTAATAGGTCTCCACTGTAATACTCCTAATAGGGTAGGTCATCATAAGTGACCAATTGTAAGCCTTAACTAGCCCCTTCTTATCTACAGATAGTGAAGTTTGTGGGTAACAATCCCCACCGCAGTTTTTACTTCCTTAATAGGAGTTTTCTGTGATATCATATCTTGTGTCATGTGTTATCTATTTTCATGAATGTTTCTATTATTATTACATATCAAAAGAATGTATGATATGATTTCATATACATAAAGAAAGATGAACAGTTAGATAAGATAAATTACAAAATGATGACTAAGGGTTAATGGGCTAACCAAAGAAAATTTTTAGAGGTGTTGATTCACCCCTCCCCTCTCAGTACATCATCTCAATATAATTCCAACAATTGGTATAAGAGCTAAGTCTCTCTCTTGAAAAGCTTAAAGACTTGAGAGAAAATATCAGAGCAATGGATAAGTTTAGACTGGATATGACTATTGAGAATGAGCAGTTACAATTGCAAATAAACTTTGAGCAATATAAGGAGGCGAAGATAAAGCTGATAAAACTTCTTGATAAAAGACAGATTATGGCAACCAGACTAAATGAGAAAGACTACAAAGAAATGGAAATACAAGAGTACTTTGAAACAGAAGAATCATCATTGAGCAAAGCTTCAAACGCATTAGTTGAAGAAATTACAAGTATGAAAGAGATCAATCTACATCTAACTGATCAGATCAAGATACTGCAAATTGGTCAAGAAACTCAAATGGTAAGAATGATTGATGTCATGAATGATGCAAGAAAAGATGAAAATGAAAGAACACTAGCCATTGATGATAGGAGGAAAATTACAGAAAAACTACAAGAGAAAGAATTAGAGATTCAAAGACTCACTAAGCATCACGATGAGGTCACCAACCAGATTATTCTTATGAGTCAAGAAGAAAACAGATTAAATATAGAACTCATTGAAAGAATACAGATCATAGGTGAGCTGAGAGAAGAGAACGAGAAATTGAAGCATGAAATAAAAGTCCAGAATCAACACAATGAATTAATCAAAAAGGCTGAGGACAACAACCAAAGGATGGATGATTTTCTTGATGGACAAAGAAGAGTCAACAACTACACAGGACTAGGATACAATGAGAATGGTGAATCCTCAAATCAATCAGATCAGAGGAATGCTTTCACAAACCCAAGATCCAAGAAGCTGTCATGCAATCACTGTGGAAAACCAGGCCACACCTCAAATATCTGCAGAAGCAAAATGAAAGGTATTTCTCAAGCACAATCTACTTTTATTGGTAATTGTTATAAATGTCAAAAGAAAGGACACAAGGCACATGAGTGTAGATCCAAAGTGATGAATCCAAAGAGAAAAACCTATATGGACAAGTACTGTCCTACATGCAAGATGAATGGGCTTACACATAAGGAATGCTAGAAAAATAATAACAAGGCATAGACTCCAAAGGAGAATGATAAAAGATACAAACCAGCAAGCGAAGGTAACTCATATGTTTGGGACTATAACACATGGGTAAACTGCACAGCATGTGGAAGGTTTGGTCATATTGCTACCAACTATATGAGAAAGTGGACCAGAAGGTCAAGAGGATGGACCAATCCAGGCATGGCATGTTTACATTATCATAAAGTTGGACATGTGATAAAAGATTGCAAAGATGGACTGACAGACACAAATAATCATCCCAATGGAAATACCATTGATGACATCAAAAGAATGAGAAACAAGATGTGGGTAAAAGCCACAAACACTAAAGGTGTTGATACAAGCAATGCAAATGATGACACCCCATCCACTAGATCCCGTGACATCAGTACATCTAACTAGATTGCACAAGTAAGTATGGAACTACATTATGTCAAGTTATTACTATGCATCGATTCCATTACACATAGTTCATATTATAATGTTAGCATGAATAAAGATGCAATACATTGTTATGTACTAAATTGTTGAAAAGAAACCATTGGTTATTGAGCACAATATGCATCGGTGAACACACAGAGAAAAGTTTGTAAGACTTACCAGAATATATCAGTCATTACACAAGCTAAGCATAACCCGACAGATATCGGTAAACATTGAATCACAAAAGATATCATCGCAACATCACCGATGAGCATCGGTGAAGTCTTCAAACCGCTAGCAACCCTGACGCTATGCATAGACACTGACGGTGTTATGAATATATTTACTGACAAAAGCAGTCTTGATAAATTGATGAGTTGATAAGCATTTATGACAACTTAGGCCACAAAAAGGTATAAAAGCCCGACGGGTAAGCTCATTTTTGCACCCATGATTTTTGAGCAGAGTAGAGCAATTTAAGAGAAATTTGAGAAGCAACCCAATAGAAGAAATTCACTGAGCATTTAGATTCAAAGGAGATCATAGACATTCAGTAAGTTAATCCACTCACTGATAGGACTATTTTGATTTATAGAAAGCCCTAAATATCAAATACAATGGCATCAATGTCTAGGGTAGAGAAAATCAAGGTCAACAAGAAGAAACCTTTCAGACTTGTTAGTAGAGGGGCATGTGATGAACCCAAATATAAGTTACATCCTGAGATTGCCTCTCAACCAGATGATTCTGGAGCATTCTCCCAAATCCTAGCTAGGGTTTTATTGGTTGAGGATGTTAGATCCTTCATTCACTGCAAGATCTCAGAGATAGGAGATCTAGACCTTGATAATGCCTATAGGGCACTTTGTGATGATACTGGAAAGCTCAAACAAGAGCATAAACACTTGGAAGTTAAGGGACTGACAAATGCACTGCATTTTCCCAAGGTTTTCAAAACAAAGTGGATCAAAATTGTTCTAAGGAGAGTTCATGACAACGCTCTATGGCTGAACAAACCAAAGTATATAACAAAGGATGTTATACATGCCGTGACAGGTTATCCAACAACTGACAAACCTTAGGTTCACAAACATCTACCTCTTGCAGAAGTGGAAAGGTTAACTGGTGCAAAATAAGACAAGATGGCACTGAAAGTAAATACTATTACTAACGCAGAGCTAAATTTTGGAGCATGTGTGATTGGATATAAGATATTCCAAGCTAGCAGAATGAATAGTATTTCTAGCACTGCCATGAGCACAGCATATAAGATCATCAAATAGAGGAATAAGATGGATCTGGCATTGATCCTATTGCATCAATTTGAGGAGAACATGTGCACCATAAGGTCCTCAAGGACAAACACATATAAGTTGGGTTCCCTCATAATGTGTATATTCTTTTACTTCGAAGAGTACTTTCCTTCAATAGGAAAAGTAACATGGGACACAAGTAGACCGATCACCATGCAAATAAGTGAATTCATTGAATCACTTGGTACAAATTTTGACAATGTAATGTATGATTACTTCAAGGCCATCAAGGAAATGCTACAAGCTAGGAACATAATTCTGGAAAGTCTGATAGAGGAATACAAAGAATATATTAGTTTTATGGTGGATACATATTTCACCTGTATTCAAGTTGTAGTTCCTAGGAAATCATGGCTTGAAAAGCTTGATTATGAAATTAAAATAGGATTAGCAACAGAATGCATTCATGCATTGTTAAATGAACCCGTTGACAACAAATAGCTAATATTTGGTACCTATGAAGAAGCCAAACTAAAGATTAAATCAAATCTTGTTGTCAAGAAGGCTGTAAAGCAGTCTAAAAGAGTGGTCAAAAATCTGAAAAAGAACTTGAATATATCTTCTGATGGAGAAGAAGAAGAAGAGGGTAAGGAGGAATAAGAAGGAAAGGAGGAACAAAAAATTAAGGAGGAAGACATTGAGGAACAAATTCCCATCAGTAATACAGTAGAAACAAATGAATCAGAAGAAGAGAAGTCTGATTCACCACCTCCTCCTCCACCTAAAAAGGCTAGAACTAGAAGCCAAATAGCACAAGATGCTATTCCCTCTCCCATGGTAAAAGGGAAGGTGTACAAAAGGAAACCTACACCTACAAAGGCTAAACAACAAGCTAGGGCACCTGCAAAGAGGAGAAACTATGTTCAGACTGATGAAGAATTAGAGACTCAACAATGGATGAACCTGACACTGTCAGACTAGCAAAGGAAAAAGCAAAGGTTACATCACCATCTGATGAAATTGATACCATGTGTAAGTACATTTCTAAAGCTGCATCTATTGGACATCCAAAAATTAGGAAATGGTTACGATGGGATATAGTAGAACAAAATAAGATTGAAGATGCACTCATTGCTAAGATGTGAAGACACTATTATGTCCCACTGCACTTCACAAGAGAAGATGTTCCACAAGAACTTTTGGATAAGATATCCTCTTGATTCACTTTTGCACTCCATGAGGAGAAGAGGATAAGAGAAAGAGTACTAGTCTCTCTTATGCCTCCTGATTCAACAAAAGAGGAAATCAATGAAGTAATGGAGAAATATACAAAAAAATTCTCACCAAAACTGAGAGCTTACAAATTTCTTCAAGGAAAGCTTATAGACCTAGAAAAAGACACTCACAAAATATGGAGTGGAACACTAAAACCTAATGAGGAAAGCATCCCTGAAAAGGAACCTATCAACACAATAGGTAACTCAACAGTTGAGTTGGAGAATGAAGAAGTATAGATCATAGGCCAAAAACAAATATATAATATAGATGAAGATTGGTCAAAAGATGGCCAACATGATCAGGTACTGGATAGCCCCATCGACATTAACTTGGAGGATGAAGCAGTTACCAAAGAGGAAATTTCAATAAAGGGTAACTTAGATGTTGATATGAATGATGATTCATGGTTAGACAACATTGTCAACACCATTACAAGAAAAGACCCTATAGTAGAGATCCAAAAAGATGAAAACATCAATACTGTAGAGGGTAAGACCGATGGACAGGACATAGCTATTGACACTGCAACTGTCAATACACTGACAAATATGCATATATTAATAGATGTTATTGACATACAGTCAAATCAAGATAAATCATCTAAGAAAGATGATGATATACCCAAGGATATGGGTACCGATGAAAACCAAGGTGCCTCCAACAATCCTAAGGATACAGACACTGAAATGAAGGATGCGACCGATGAGCAGTAAGATGTATCAAAAGAACAATAGAAAGAGGTAGATAAAACAACAGAGGATACATTGAGAATGGTTGAAGAGACGGATAAGAGTGAGGAAGTTAAGAAAAATGAGGAAATGAAAGAAAAAGAGGATTCATCTGTCGAAACACACAAGGTACATGAGGAGACATCTTAACCAAACCGGCTAGTGAACACTAAACAGATACAAAAGGATGCATCAACCTATCGACACTCACTAACTAAGTCAACTCATTCACATGCCTTACAAATGGTGGTACATCAATCTGTCATCCAGCCAAAGAAGAAGAAGAAGAAGAAAATAGTAAAGAAGGATATATTGGCTGTAACACTTGATGAGGTCATTGAAGTTCCAAACTAGGACATTACCACATTGGACAGTGACAAACTTCAAGAGTTTGGAGTGCTCTGTTAGAGGAAATCCATACAGAAGAAGATGATCCAAGAACACAGAGAAAACATGGCACTTGACAAGTCTAAAGAGATACTCCACCAACTGGTTCCTAAAGTGAAAATTGATGAAAATACTTCAGTCAAGGAACAAATTATTGTTCTCACCAATGCTATTACAGAGAAAGGTATAGAGGCAGATCAAGCAATGGAAGAGCAAGAAGAAAATAAATATCAATTCAAGTTAATTGATAAAATCAGCCAAGAAGTGGCACTGAACAAGGTAAAGCTCTCAGAACTCAGTGATGAATTGGAACCAATGATTGCTAAAGCAATCACCTTAGTTTAGAAAATGTGCACACTAGAGAAATATGGAAAAGAAAATAGTGACAAACTTGTAGAAATTAACTCAAATGTCACAAAGAGTGCACAAAGCCTAACCTCACAAGCCGACAACATAAAGGCACATCATGAAAATAGGCTAAGGAAAGAAATATGGGATGCTGAGACTCAATTCAGAGGTGAGATCACTGAACTACAAGCACATATTCTACCCAATCTTACAATTCTGTAGCAACATATTTCTGAAGAAAGAAATTTGATAGCAACCATGGAGATGTCTGTAGTAGATAGCATCTATGATATCCATGTAAGGATTTCACTAGAGCACATGGCTCTAGAAATGCTGAAGGAGAAATGGGAGAAAATGATGAAGGAAGTCAAGTCCTCACATTCCCACCTTTTTGAAAAGTTGTAAGTACCTTTGCC
>MU224298.1:2041870-2065245 GCA_018584345.1 Thuja plicata
TTATCAGCAATTGAAGATTGCATTTATCATCAGATCAAAGACTTATGTAGTTTCATTCTAACAAGTGCATCACATCTAAAATCCTTTTGTAGAAGGTGGACTTAATCGTTCTTTCCAAATCTCTTAATAGAGTGCACACTTAACAGTGTTGCTAAAGATTCAAACAAAGTAGATCTTAATAGGTCTCCATTGTAATACTCCTAACAGGGTAGGTCATCAGAAGTGACCAATTGTAAGCCTTAACCGGCCCCTTCTTATCTGCAAATAGTGAAGTTTGTGGGTAACAATCCCCACCGCAATTTTTACTTCCTTAATAGGATTTTTTTGCGATATCATATCTTGTGTCATGTGTTATATATTTTCATGAATGTTTCTATTATTATTACATATCAAAAGAATGTATGATATGATTTCATATACATAAAGAAAGATGAACAGTTAGATATGATTTCATATACATAAAGAAAGATGGGCTAACCAAAGAAAAGTTTTAGAGGTGTTGATTCACCCCTCCCCTCACAGTACATCATCTCAATAGAGTTCCAACACATCCCAAGAGGAAAAGATTAATGAAATGAAAAGAACAATGGACAAGATGTTTGCACCTAATAATTCTTTCTCATTGGACTCGATTTGTCCTAATCCTTTTGATAAGATTGTTGACATGAAAGAATTTCCTAGAAAGGTTGAAATTCCTCAATATGACAAATATGATGGGAGTGGAGATCCACATGATCATGTGCACCAGTTTTATACCAAAAGTTTTGAGTTCCATCAAGATGACTCATACCTTATGAGATTGTTCCCACAAAGTGTTAAGGAACAAGCAATTGAATGGTTTACTAAGATAACTCCCCCTATTAAGGCTTTCAAAGAGCTTGTTAACAGATTTGTTCAACACTTTGAATACAATGTTTCAAGATCTATCACCTTGTTAGACTTATGTAGCTTAAAGCATAATCAAGGAGAATCCTTTTTTACTTTCTTACAAAGGTGGAGACAAAAATACTCTTTCTATTCTAGAACTATTCCTGATAATGAAAATATTGACATTCTTGTTAGTAATTTGGTCCCCAAAATGCGGTATGAAGTTAAGAAAATGGTTTTTGATTCATTTGACACCATGGTTGAGACCGCATGTAGAATCGAGGATGTTTTAAGAGAACAAGGAATTTTGACTAAAAATAGAAATAACAACAACAATGGTCAGAACAAAAATAACTCTAACAAGGATAAAGGGAGGAACCAACATTGGAATAGGAAAAAACAAGTGGTTAATGATGGAGTTGTGGATTCCTCCCAACCTAAAGATCAACTTGTACTCCACTTATCTAGTACTATTCAAGCTACAAAGCTCAATACATCCAATCAACAAGAAAGTAAGCCAAGTTACCAAGGTAAGCCTAAAAGAAAAAGATGTCAATTTGAAAAACTTGGTGAGTCATATGGGGATATTTTAAATAAACGTATCGCTAACAATCTTGTACATCCTCAAGATCCTGTGCATTTCCATATACCTAAAGTTAAACCACATTGGTGGAAGGAGAAAACCTTTTGCGTATTTCATAATGGTATTGGACATGATGTTGAACACTACTGGAAACTCAGGCATATCATTCAAGATCTCATTGAGGGTGGACAAATTACAATAGATGGATTGAACACCAACACTGATCATAAGGCATTCAAAGAATCTTTGCCCAAATTTGAAAAGGGGGAGACCTCTAAAGTTAAGAATGGAAAAGCTGAGATCAATTATACTTACACAGATGTGAAGAAGGTTATCAATATGCTTGAAGTTGTTGAAGAAAATGTTAATATGATGAGTGGAAGAGATCCTTATGGTTATGATCTAGATGAAGACTCTCCTCCTATTTTTGATAAAGAACTTGTGGTACTAAGGGGTCCCAACTATAGAGGGTCATCTCAAGCCCTTAATGTTGTTACACAAAGTCAAGGTCCCATTGTCATTAGAGGACCCAATTCAAGTCAATCTAGTAAACCTAAGCAAGTGGCATCCAAGCCTATCACCTTGAAACCAGCTATTAATCCTAAATGGATTTATAGTCTTGTTGATCAGTTACAGAGAACCCCAGCTAAGATTTTGATTTTTGAACTCTTAGAGTTGTCCCCAAGACATAAAAAAATCCTTGAGGATGCTTTGCACATGGAAAATGTCCCCAAAAAATTTGATGTCGATCAATTCCAGAATATGGTTAATCACATTGCTACCCCTCATTTCATTTCCTTTTCAGAAGATGATGATAAAGCTTTGAGCCATCCACACAATCTTTCCCTTCATATTGAGGTCATGATCCATAGAACCCGTGTTAGGCGTGTGTTGATAGATGGGGGTGTTGGGCTTAATATTTGTTCTTTTAGTCTTTTGAAAGAATTGGGTTATTCTGAAGAGGTTATAGATACCAAAAAAAGGAATACTATCAAAGCCTATGATGTGGCAGAAAGAAGTTCCAAGGGGTTGGCCATCCTTCCTGTTAGGATTGGCCTTGTTGAAAAGGATATTGTATTTCAAATAGTTGATGATGGACCCCTTACATATAATATCTTACTTGGTAGGCCATGGATTCATGACATGCAAGTAGTTCCATCTACCTACCATTAGTGTGTTAAGTTCCCCTATAATGTAATAGATATTTTTATACCTGGGGATAACACTTTATCTGTTAATTCAATTTCAACAGGGGCTCATGTTCCCCTCAATAGAGAAGTAGAAGATTTTGATGCAACTTTAGCTGAATGCAAAGACAAGCTTAAAATGATAGACCTTGGCATGAGGGGGTATCAAATCAAATCCCTCACAATATTACCAGTTTCACCTTGGTCTTATGGAAATCCTTCATCAGAGAAGAAACCTTCCTCTTCAGCTATGACTTTATTTGGGAAATTTTTAGAATCATCAGTGCCTATCCAAGATGAGAAAGAGGAAACGTTTGTTAGAGACTAGATATATAGAGAAGAAAAATATATGCACAATGAGAACTTCTCTCCCTCTCCTAAAGCTTATGGAAGAGGGTATACCTTTGTCAAAAAGATGGGCTATCCTAGATATGGCCCTCTTAATAACAATTTGGATGCTAGATCTAAACCTCTTGATCATGCTCAATTTGGATGCAAGTCCAAGAAGCCAATTGGCCTAGGATTTGAAAATTACAACAAGCACACTAATCCTCTCTTTGAAAAGTTGGATAGTGATGATGAACCAGAGTATATACCTAATTTGAAAAATCAACAGGATATGTGTGAAGATTGGGTCCCTTCCACTAATATCCTTTGGGAAGATTCGGATATTTTAGTCACCCATGCATCAGTTGCAAATTTAGAACAAGAATCAGATATAGAAGATCCTTTGAGAGAGTGTCAACGAAAGAATCTTTTTCATTTAATTGAAAGATAAAGTGCTACTTTTGATGAAAATGGACCTTCCACATCACGATATCCCAAACCTTCATGGTGTAAGCATCCTAGTCGCAGTTCAGATACAAGTTCAAATGAGTATGAATGGGACTCTTTTTTAGAGCCTTCTACAGTTGATAGAGATATTGATGTTGTACACATTTACAGTTCTCAACCTGAGGTAGTCAACGAGTCACATGTAATATTATAGGGTTTGAACCCATGTGTTTCCTTAGTGGATGATCCTTCGCTTGTTAGGATGAATCCTGATTTGGGTAGCTTAGAGGGATAATTGATGGACTCTGACCCTTCAGTCACCATCGATAATACCATTCACATTTATAACCTTGAACCGGTCGTTGACTTACCCCTTGTTCATCCTGACCTTATTGATTGGTCCCAACGCTATCAAGAACCTAAGCTTTTAACATTCCAAAATGATTATGAGATAGCTTGTTATCTAAATGCCATTGAACCTATAGTCTCTTCCACCAGTGAACCAACTACCAGTATGACAAAGCCAGACATCAAGTACCTTAGTCAATAAATAAAAAGAAAATAAAATCAAAAGAATAGGTGTTCTGATGGTGAAAACCACTATGTCGTGGTGTCAGAACCAAAAAAAAGGTAAAAATAAATGACATATCCAAGGGTGAAAACCTCTCTGAGGCACCTAAGGATGAGGTACATGATCATCTCCCTAGATATTTTCAAGATCAATCTTCAGTTCTTATTGAACCAACACAAGTAGTTAATTTGGGTACAGATGAGGCTCCACAGATAGTGCACTTGGCTGAGTCCTTATCACTAACAAAAAAAGAAGCTTATACTAAGTTCTTACACACCAAGAAGATCAATTTTTCATGGAATTATTTAGATATGCTAGGATTGGACATTAATATTATCATGCATCACTTATCTATAGCTCCAAATGTCAAACCAATTAAACATAAATTGAGAAAGATGCATCCTCACATAGCTCTTCAAGTCAAAGCTAAATTAGAGAAAATCCTTGGTGCAAAATTCAAAAGAGCTATTGCCTATGCTGAATCGATATCAAAAATTATACTAGTTTCCAAACATGAAAAATCCATTCGAGTTTGCACAAATTTTAGAGATATCAATAAAGCATGCCCAAAGGATGACTTTCCACTTCCCAATATAGACATGATAGTGGATATGACTGTGGGTTATGAGATTTATTCCTTAATGGATGGTTTTTCTGGATAAAATCAAATTAAGATAGCTCCTAGGGATCAATAAAAGATTGCATTCACTTGTGCATGGGGTACCTATTGTTGGAATGTTATGCCTTTTGGATTAAAAAATGCAGGAGCTACCTATCAATGAGCTATGAAAACTATTTTTCATGACATGATGCATAAAAACATGGAAGATTATGTGGATGATACCTTGGCCAATTCTAAACAAAGAGATACACACTTAGATGATCTGGAAGTCATTCTAGATCACATGGAACAATTTCAACTAAGGTTAAATCCTAAAAAGTGTGTATTTGGAGTCACCTCTGGAAAATTACTTGGATTCATCATTTCAGAAAAAGGAATAGAGGTGGACCCTAAAAAATTCCAAGCACTCATAGATATGCCACCTCCTAAAAACATTAGTCAAATGAGGAGTCTTCAAGGATGTCTTCAATCTATAAGGAGATTTATTTCACAATTGGCAGATAGAGCTCAACCTTTCAACAAGAACTTATATAAAGGAGTCAAATGTGTTTGGAATGAGGATTGTCAAAAGAGCATAGATCAAATCAAGAAATATTTTGCCAATCCTCCCATTTTAATGCCTCTTATCCTAGGGAAACCACTTATTCTATACATTTTAGTGATAAAATCTTCCTTGGGGGCATTACTAGCATAACTTGATGAAAATGGGAAAGAAACAACAATATACTATATTAGTCGTACTCTTGTTTCATATGAGGTTAACTACACTAGCATTGAGAAATCATGACTTTCTATTGTGTTTGCTTCCCAAAAGTTGTGACATTACATGCTTGCACACACTATACACCTCATAGAAAAAAATAGATCCACTCAAGTATTTGCTAAGTAAGGTTGCCCTCACAGGTAGACTTGCTAAATGTATGATGTTACTTTTAGAGTTTGACATAGAGTACATTGAGTGTAAAGAAATCAAAGGACAAGCCATAGCAGATCAATTGGCTGATTTCCCATTACAAGATGATGCACCTATTCAAGTTGACTTCCCATATGAGCACCTCATGTATATGACTGAAAGAACATGGAAGATGTTATTTGACGGATCTTTTATGCAAAACGGTTTAGGAGCTGGTGTATTGTTTGTTTCTCCTCATGGATACACAATTTCTAAGTCTTACAAGTTATTATTCCCATGTACAAACAACATTGTTGACTATGAGGCTTTAACAAATGGACTTAAGATGGCCATAAAATGGAGAATCGTAGAGTTACACATCTATGGGGATTCACAGCTGAAAATCAACCAAGTTAATGATGAATATAAAAAAAACATGAGAAAATGGTACCTTATAAGAAAATGGTTGATTCCCTGAAATGCTACTTCACATTTGTTACATTTCAGCAAAGTCCATAGAGTAGACAACAAAATAGCTGACGCTATGGATACACTTGCATCACTCCTTCAGCTAGATCAACATGAATCAAGATTTGAATTCCTGGTGGAAGAGCTACATCACCCTATCTTTGACTCCCAAGAAAGCCATGTCATTTGTACCCTTGTTGGTCATGAATCATCCCATTATCATGTCATTTACTCATACCTTCATGATGGCATTATTCCTGAAACCTTTAACTGATCTGAATGCAAAAACCTTACCAAAAATGCCTCTCACCATTCCCTTATCGCTAGTGATTTGTATAGCAGGGGTCTAGATGGAACACTTCTTAGATGCTTAGAAAAGGAAGAATCTGACCATGTGTTAGTTGACATTCACGAGGGCATCTGTGGGGGACACTCCAATGGTCTTTCCATGGCCTGAAGGTTTCTTAGGGTGGGGTACTATTGGACCATGATGTAGATTGATGTAGTAGCTTTTGAAAAGTCATGTGAAAATTTTCAAAAACATGGTAACCCAATACATGCTCCAAGAAGGGAGCTCATTCCTTCTATATCTCATTGGCCATTTCAGCATTGGGCCTTTGATCTCATTGGGCAGATTCATCCAAACTCATCAGGTGGACACAAGTTTATTATTACTGCTATTGATTACTTTACTAAATGGTTAGAAGTTGTCCCACTTTCTGTTGCCTCAGGAAAGACAGTCTCTCTATTCATTCTGAACCATATCATCTGTCAATATGGAGTGCCTTCCGAGATTATCACTGACAACGGAGGCCAATTCAAAAATAAGGACCTTAAACAACTCTGCAAGAAATTCAAGATTAAACATTGGTCCTCCATTTACTTCCCACAAGGAAATAGTCAAGAAGAGGCATCAAACAAGACCATTCTAAAATCTTGCATAGAACAGTCTATAAGAATGGTAGAGATTGGCATTTACAGATAAATCTCACTTTGTGGGCCTATAGAATGAGTATCTGTACTCCTACTAGGGCTACTCCTTTTGCCCTTGCATATGGTGCTGAAGTAGTGTTACCTTTGGAGGTTGAGATTCCTTCACTTTGAGTTTCTCTCCATGGTCTAGTTACAGATGAAGACTACTGTGCCATGAGACTTCAAGAGTTAGAACTTCTAGATGAAAATGTCAAGCATCATTTGACCATATAAGGCTTTATCAAAAGCACATGTCCAAAACCTTCAACAAAAAGGTTTGCCCTAGAGAATTCCAAGTTGGGGATCTTGTCCTACGTGAAAATCCTAAGAATCAACAACATAGAGATCAAAAGGGAAAATTTGAACCTAATTGACTTGGACCTTACATCATTACAACAAATTTTGGGACAGGTGCTTATTTACTATCTATAGAAGAGGGAGAGCAGCTCCCTGATCCTATAAATGTCTTGCACCTAAAGAAGTTCTATCGACAATGCCCATTCTGTCTGGGGGCATTCTTTGTACATAATTATTGATCCTAAAAAAATCTAAAAAAAAATGATATATTGTCAAAAATTCTGAAAATCAGAAAATGTCCTAAAAAAATGATCATCTTAGTGAAAACCTAGCAATAGGTGCTTTGATGTATCTCCAAAAAAATTATATTTTCCAAAAATATAAAAAAATTCAAAAATTCAAAAAAATAGAAAAAGTGCCTTGGTGAAAACTTGGAAACAGGTGCCTCGGTAGAAAAAATTCAAAAAACAAATTTATAAAAAAGTCCTGAAAAAAAAAAAAAAAATGAAAGACAAAAAATTGTAATAAAAATCCAAGTGGTGAAAACCTGGAAACGGGCGCTACTTGAGGCCTTTGCACCCCTGTTTCTTAGCGCATGTCCTTGACACTTAGCATTTCTCCATCATGTCTTGTCCTTGCTGCCTTGGTTTGGAATTGGTCTTTGTATTTGTCTAGGGGGCATTACTGTGTTAGCTTTGTTCTCTTGGATGCGTTAGTCTTTAGGACATCCTCACAAATGGTTTTTTTCAACACCACCCCAATTGTATTATTCAATACAACCCCTGACATCGAGTATTTTTCAACACTTATCGGTTTGATCTTACCCCATTTTGTCATGTGGTCTTACCTACTTGCAAGCATTCAATCTTTATCCTCAGAGCTCGGTATCAGTTAACACACTTAAATTTTTCAGCACAACACTTAATGCTTGAGCTATGTCATAATATTTTATTTGTGTGCTAACTGTTATTGATTTTTGTTGAGTTTCCCTGTCTAATAAGTCTCTCTGTGATGCATAGCTAGAGGACTTGGGGCATGGAACATGTTTTTATTTGCTTCTTTCTTTATGCTTCACTTTTTTTGCACAACCGTTCTACTGGTCATCCTGGCCTCTATGCCTTGATGCGAGTGTGGTTTTGCTATATTAAATTGGGTAAGCTAACATCACAGTCATCTTGA
Source organism: Thuja plicata (assembly GCA_018584345.1). Classification (NCBI taxonomy): domain Eukaryota; kingdom Viridiplantae; phylum Streptophyta; class Pinopsida; order Cupressales; family Cupressaceae; genus Thuja; species Thuja plicata. The sequence continues at coordinate 2,050,283 of MU224298.1, forward strand.
CCTTTATGTCTTTGATTCTTATGATACAACATTTCCACATTCCAATCTGATATAAATCACATTCATATATTCATAGTTGTGCTTGTGACTACTGATGATTGTGTGATTTTCCGATGTCCATTAATAATGGCCCAATGATGAAAATAAGTTCCTTAACATTCTCTAATGAATGATGAGCACAAAGTCCTATGTTACAGTTGCTCTATTGCAAGTACACATTTGCATTTTCATGTAGCTTGCATTGTTAGACTTCATATTAGTTTGTATTTTTAGGCTGCATTATGAGTCTGAGAGGGTTTTTCCATCATCTTTCTTATGGACTCTTAATCAACTGCGATCATGTTTGATCTTCATTTCCTTATCTTCTTTCATGATCTCAATCAAAATTTTCTATCTTAAATAGTTGATTAATTTTGGGGCATTCTCTTTCTTAAGGCAAATTCTCTTTCTTCTCTCCATTTCTTTCCACCTCTTCCAAACTTCTATCTTCCATTCGCTTTCACCCCACTTCTTTTCTCCTAGTTCAACCTTGGGGCATAATATTTCATGCTTGATGATCTACCTTGGTTTTGTGATCTTTACATCTTTCATCTTACATCAAGAACCTTATCTTTAGTTCAATTTTATCAAATTTATCAATTTGTTGTTTCTACTCTATCTCATTTTGATTTTGATCATGAGGGGGCAGTACCTATCAAACTTCAATCCTTGATTCAGCTTTATCAATCCTATCAATTGCTCCTCTTGGGGAAACCTTGGTTGAGATTCTTATCTCAGACATGTCAATTACTTATTTACAATGGTGTTGACCTTGTCTTTTTTGCAATCATCTTATCTTTGTTTTGATGTCAATTACTTATTTACAACGGTGTTGATGTCTGTGTTATTTGGTGATCCCAAATCGATCTCACACTTCAACTGCATTCTTTGACTACATGTGTTCCCAAAATGATCACACATTAGTCTAAGAGGGGCAAATGTATGCACCCTAAAATGGTCGCCTAGACTATGGGCCCCATTTATCAATTTATCAATTTATTAAATTCCTGAATCAATGCTTTGCAACTTTTTCAATTCAAATCAATTTCCTTGATCAAATTGTAATTAATTCAATTATTTCAATATTTCTTAAGGTTTGATCATTTTTATTTAATTAAAAGATTTAATCTCCCTTTTAATTAAATAAAATTCATCTTATTTAATTAAATTAAATTCCTCCCATTTAATTAAATAAAATTCTTATGATTTATTTAATTATAAAGAAAACACCTCTTTTAATTAAATAAATAAAAACCCCCACTTAAATCCCTCTTTGTTGAAAAAGGACATAAATTAAATAAAAGTTCCTTTTTCTACACATCTTCCTAAGTGGTGGGATTTTTGCCTCTTAATCATAGCCTTTGATTTTTGCCTCTTAATCTCTACCATCTATTTCTCTTTAAAAGGAAACCTCTCATTCTCATTCTCATATAGAATTTTTAGGTATTGTTATGCTACAGGTTTGGAAAGCAATTTTGGAGGAGAATTTGAGCACTTTGGCTTGGATATTGCAACTTCTCTCTTCTTGTCTTCTTCTTCTTTCATCCATGGCTATTCATGTAGATTAGACTCATATTAGATTAAGTTCATGTTTCCTTTCATAGATTAATCTTGCATTTGTATTTCCTTTCATAGAATAAATCTTGCATTGTTATCATTTAGAATAATTTCCTTTTATGCATTGCAATCATATAGAATAACTTTCATTTTCATGCATTGAATCTGCCATTTCATGGTGTACTTTCATGGGCACAACTAGGTCAATCTAAGGGCCTCCATTACAAACCCTTGCACTCCATGACTAGGAAGCTATGAGTCGATATTTGAGGCCTCATTCTTGAGAAACCTTGAATGGAATGACTCATAGAAGTGTGACACATTTTCATCACATAGTTTGTAGCAAGGAGATCTGAACCATGAAAGAGAAGAGATCTAATAGATAGCGTGAAGTTTCTAAAGAAAGTCAAGGAGTCAAATAAAATTTAGCATTTTAGTGGAGGTGATTCAGATTTGAACACGTGTCTAAGTCATGCAAAGATCTGAGTTAGTCGTGAAGTCTAAATGCAAACTTGAGGTTAAGAAATTCATCCCACGACTTGGAGATAGCTTAACTCATGAAGTCTCAAGATAAACTATAGTTAAATGTAAATCTAATGAGATTACATGTGAATTGTTGGATTTGGAGTTGATCAAAGGATAGTCGCGAAGTCTCAGATCAAAAGAAGAAAGTACAAAATGTTTGTGAGATTTCATGTGAACCATCTGATTGAAGGAAGGTCATACAATGGTCTCCTAATCTCTAAAGAAACTCAGGGTTAGTGAAATCTTAAAGTGACTTTGATTTTACATAGTCGCATAGTCTCTAAGTAAACTGGAGGTTTAAGAAAGAGTATCTTTAAGCCTTAGTCACGGAGTCTCGAAAGGAATATGAGTTAAGTGATTTCTTTCAAGGAATAATAGATGAAAATTGATCAAGATGTTGATCATGTTGTGATCATTAAGTCTTAGAAAAGGATGAGAGTTAAATCTAGCTCTTAGTGACAAGGAGATTATATAGTCACGCAGTCACTGAAGGAAACTAGAGTAAGAATTAGGTAAAGTATGGAGTTTTCTTCCGCGCCATGTTGTACAGTCATTAGCCAATCATAGCATAGAGATTATGACATCATGTTTAAAGAGTTGTTGAGTTGTGATAAATGAGCCAATCATATCAGATCTCAATCTTATTTTGAATATAATAAGGTTTTAATTGAGACAACAATCATTCAAAATTGATCATTTGTCAGTTTCAAATGCCACATTTAGATAGAAAAATTGATATCACAACACGTAGAGTAATGACAAAAGTGATTGAATTGTAAATCCATGATTTTGAAATAATATTTTCGCATTGATTTCTCTGAATAAGTATCCATTATCGTTGTTCATTTCATTTCACCAAGAATTTCAGTTTGTAGAGAAAAATTTGCATAAGTGATCAGTATTTTCAAGAGAACAGAGTTGTCCAAGCTTTCAGAGCAAAGAGAAAGGATTTGATCAGTTACAATTTAGAATAGACAAGATGGGAATAGTAGTGAGTGTTTCCTCAACTAGCGGGAAGAGAAGAGACAGTGATGATGATTTGAAAGGAAAGAGGAATTACTCATAGGAGTTCATATAACTCCTTCTAGGATCCAATCAGGGAAAGAAGGTAAATGACGAGTACCTTGGTGATAATTTTTCTTACATAAGAGATGCTAAGACTCCTGACTATTCAAACTATCATTTGTTTAGCTATTTCCATAGGAATAGTGATAGTCCTATGCCTATATCAAACCCTTGGACGTCAAGGTTAGCAAAACTAGTAGTTCGTGATGTGTTTGTAGATGTTGATCTATGTTTGGAACTAGCCAATATGTATGAAACAATTTCAAAGACCATTAAGAAATATGATGGAAAAATCCTATTAACCCTTGATAGGGAATCATTCATGAAATTATTTAATATATACAACCCCTTCTCAATAGAGATCAACTTGAAAGCCTTAGCTGCTAGATATACTAAGGTGACCAGTATTGTAGCTAAATTGATTCAAGCCCATGTGCCCAGACGAACTAGAAATTATATAGAACCTATCCTTAGTGATAATGCACCCTACTTCTACAAGGACCTGGAATTCTACATGAAGTACATTTCCTATGCCCTGTGTAGATTTTTATGGGTTGATAGTGGAAGAGAGAGTGTCCTCAGACATGCTAATGATAATTTTGGACTTGCAAAGTCCCTATGTAAGTACTGATTATGATTACATTCAATATGAAATTGATAAAATGCACCAAGGATTTTTAGATATTCAGAAGAAGGAAGGAAGCCCTAAATTTCTACAGTACTCCCTGCTCATGCATTTAATTTTATTCTATAATTTTAATATCATGGACCTACCCAATCTGATGCCTAAAATATTTTATCAAGGTCAAGCCAACCCTGTGCAACTTTGGTTAAGGGTATGGAATTACACATCCAGAGAGAATGAGTTATGTGCTTTTGAGAACTGGGTAGTATATCCCTTATTAATAAATTTAGGAGTCAACATGACTAGGCTTCCAATAAAAGTATTACAACTTTTGAGGCCCTGGAAGTTTGTGGATAAGTTGAATGAAGATTACAACTGGGGAGATTTCTATTATCATCAAAATTTCACTCTGATTAGAGTATATGGTTTCTCCCAACCATTACACATTTTTCCATATAGAGTACCACCGAGAATTTCTATTATGGAGTTTGTAGACGTCTAAAATCATCCTTATATTAATTTAATTAATATTCCCATAGCATTATAATTAATTTTAATTAATTAATTATATTTGATATACTCTTCTATCTATCTAATTAAATTTATTTAATTAAAAATGATTCACCTTCTTTACTATTTAAATTTAATTTGAATACCATCCCCTTTAATGTATTAAATCTTATTTATATATATTTCCCTCATTAATCCCTTTTAAATAAATTTTTAATTTATTTATTCCTCCATATGGCTTAATCTTACTAAACCATAATTAATCTAAATCTAATTTGGATTAAACTAATTTGAACCTAGATCCTACCCTACCTCACATCACTCTAACCAAATAGACCTACTTACTAATTAGCTAAGGTTAATTAGGCTAATTTCTTGATTCCTACACATATTAGTCCTAATTATTTGCTCACACGTGTGAGAAAATTTCCAAAATTTGACTTTTCCAAATAATCCTAATTTGGTGCCGGCAAGGTTTCTTACAACCTTAATGACACTTTCTTACACTTTCTAAAAGTGTTTTATTGGACAAAAACTCTTACAGCTCTTACAAGATCCTTCACATGTGTACTTTAAGTACACCTTGACCCATCACATCAAAAGTTTCTCACACATGTGTGAGAAAAGTTGGCATATTGCATGCCTTATGTGTCCCTCATGTGGCACCTATGTGGATGCCACATGAGCTCCACCTCATCCAAGTCCTCTCTCTCCTCCAAAAAATCTATAAATAGAGGTCGTTGTCAAGAGAAAATCATCTCTCATTTTATGCATTATTATCATGCTAGTTTAGTGTTTGAATTTCATAGCTCATTTTTATGTTTATGCTTTTAGTTCATTTAGAAATCACATCTTAGGTTTAATCATGGAATGAATCTAGTTTCTTTGAATCTCATGCATATCATTCTAGTCTATCTTTTCATCTTCATCATCCACATTTGATGAAGGCTTGAGACAAGTTTCTCATACTTGTTTTTGAGCTCTTCATTTACTTGCATTTAGTTTCAATCATTAGCATTGCATCTTTAATCATCTAGTGGGATTTAAATATTGTGTTGGGAGAGCACACCCACATAATTCTCTAAGAGTAAATCAACAAGGCATTGGGTGCCCTTGTTTAGCTCATCGGAGGTTATGATGGAATTCCTTGTCTTTGTAGTGTGATTTTTAGACATGTTAGTGTAGTTAAATTATTTATATCTCTAAAATTTGCATGTATGAGCATGCTCCCAACAGGTAGGATTTGTTGCTGGAATTCTATGAATAATCTTATAGAAATTTGCAACAAAATCTCTCATACTTGTAGAAGATAACTTCTTTGCTGATGTCAGTTGAGTCATCAAATCATATTCATCCTCAACAATCTTGAAATGATCTTCAAATTCTGCTCTCATGGTATCCCAATTTGTGATGGATCCATTGGCCAAATGATAAAACCATTCTGCAACCGCCTCAGTAAGAGTCTCAACAAATAACCAGACTGCAACATCTTCATGATTAACTCCCAAGATGTTTATAGCTATGAAGAACTTTCTTATGTGTTCATCGGTAGTAATACTTCCGTCCCCTGAAAATTTAGGTATATGCTTTCTAGAACCGGAAGGAAGAGGATGATAGGTTGCAAAATTAAGTGGCCCAGTAGCAACCGCCCAAGGTGTAGCCATGTCTAATTGCAATAAAGTGACAAAAATCTGAATCAAATTTATAGAAAGATAATGATGTTACCTTGATCATGAGCAACCAACTTTCCAACAAGTTCTCCAAAAATCTATTTTAATAGGCATGATCTTTTTAACAATGGAGTCGCCAATCTCTGAGTAGCAGAGAAAATAATGTAGCTTGAAAAACCAAAGTATTCTTCCTCTTAGTCACCAAAACACAAGCTGGGAACCTGAATGATAAGAACTTTCAAATCCTTCAAACTCTGATATGAAAATAGAATTCTTTTAAAGACACAGAGTCACCAATCTCAAGCAGAGACAACAATAATAAAACTGAGAAAACAATCTCTAAAACTGATCTTCTTTTCCAACTCCCCAGCAGAGTCGCCAAAAATCTGTTGGTAAATAGATTGTCCTTCTTCTTATCCTCTTTTTATTTGCCCAATCTTATAACGAAGAACAACTTTCCACAACAGTTGGGAAACCATTTCTGAGAATATCTAGTTTCCCTCTGAATTGAGGTACAGCTCCCTATATAAATGATATTCAATGAATTATGTTTTATCTCTAATTCCTACTGTAGGGTATGTTCTTAACCAGAGAACAATAGAGGCAAAACCAAGCTAATCCTATCCAAGACTAACTCAGGCAGATTTAGATTCTAATCCTATCCAATTTCAGGAACTCACACATCCTATGACTTCCCAATATTGGTGATGCAAGAATGTTGTTTGTTATGCAAATGCAATGACATGAGATGAAAAAAAGAAGATTGAACATTCAAATCTATGCAATAGGATCATTTGACAGTACTCTGATCTATCTCCCAATCACCATTTGACTAAGAATACAAGAAAGTGCTCAAAACTGACCATAACAATACTCTGATTGAAAATAATCAGAAAAGTGTTGTTCAAATACTCTGATTCATAACAAAACCTTTCTTTGTTTTAAACACACAGATACAATACTCTGATCATATTTTCTTGCAGACTATAGCCAAATCTATTACAAAAACCTAAACATTAATCTTAATGCATGAATGAAAATACAAAACTAAAACATGCTCTCTCCTCCACTCCAGCTCTCTGACTGTATGTAGAAAATGGAAGCACCTGGACAGTAAAGAATTGACGCCAAGCATGATTGTCTCTGCAACCTCCCTTCATGCCAACAATTTGCTGACCCCTTGTCTCGAAAAATGATTTACAATAAATAACATCTCTAGCAACCGTTCAGCTTCTCCCGATGACTTTTCAGTTTTCATAATTGATTCTTTCCTCATTTTCTATTTGAATGTGAAGAAGTAAAGTATTAAAATCTTTATTTTATTTCCAATCAACTTCCTCCTTTAAGACTTTCTGGCTTCTCATAAAATTACTCATATCTCTTTATCTCCCAAAATATCCACAACTCATTACCTGTGATAATTTTTAATGACTGGGCATAATTATTTGACAAGTGTCATTAAGCCCAAGACTATGTGTCAAATTCTCTGAATATTCATATACTCCAATGATACTAATGGATTTATGCATCTTTTAACTATCTTTCTTTAGACACACAATACTGGTTCCTTCAAAACATAATTCAATTTGACATTCTTGTTATTCTGGAGAGATTATTACACAGAGATGAATAACTTTTGAACCAAATACAAAATCTTCAATCGCTCTGGTGAGGATGGCCGCAATTAGTCTACTACCAGCATACTTGAATCTTAGCAAGATCCAACAGTTAGTTTGGAAGATATAACCCCCGCACTGAGACTGATTTTTTTAGAAATTTGTACTACAAAGAGCGTAGCGGAAAATGTATTTTCCGCTACGCATTTCTTACCATCTCACTTCTCCATTATGGAAAATTGGAAAAGTGCTTCTCCAGTGGAAAATTGGAAAAATACTTCTCCTGGTGGAAAATTGGAAAAGAGCTTCTCCAGTGGAAAATTGGAAAAGAGCTTCTCTTGGTGGAAAATTGGAAAAGAGCTTCTCCATTGCGGAAAATTGGAAAAGAGCTTCTCCGGCGAAAAATTAGAAAAGAGCTTCTCCTAGTGGAAAATTGGAAAAGAGCTTCTCCATTGTGGAAAATTGGAAAAGAGCTTCTCTTGGCAGAAAATGACCATCTCACTTCTTCATTGCGGAAAATTGGAAAAGAGCTTCTCCGGTGGAAAATTGGAAAAGAGCTTCTCCTGGTGGAAAATTGGAAAAGAGCTTCTCCATTGCAGAAAATTGGAAAAGAGCTTCTCCTGGTGTAAAATTGGAAAAGAGCTTCTCCATTGTGGAAAATTGAACTTTGACTACGAAAATCATAGCAGAAGATAAACTTTTCACTTCTTTAAAACTTGGTCAGATTTTCACCAGTCTACTTCCACATCTGCATGTTTTGAACTTTGAAACAATATAACCTTCGTATAAATATTGTTAGTGAAATCTGGGAACACATTAGGCGAATATCTTTTCATGGGAGGCGACTTTTAACATTTAAAAAAAAATGGGTGACTAAAAGTCACACAACACGCTACTCAGCCTTCCTCATGCTATGACCTACTGGCTCAGTTAGGAAAGATGCCTGCATATATATCCATTGTAGAACTCCTAAAGACCTCACCAATTCAAAAATAAATCCTTGAAGATGCTCTAAATGAATCTTGTGTTCTTGAGAATATCAACACTACTCAATTCCAAGCCATGATTGGGAACTTAGCTGCATAAGAGCATCTTGTTTTCACTGACAAAGACTTCCATGGTCCTGACCTTTATCATAATGTATCTCTTCATATTGAAGCCAAAATCCAATCCACTAAAATAAAATGAGTCCTTATAGATGGTGGATCTAGCTTGAATTTGTGCACATTGAAGATGATCCATAACATTGGTCTTTCTAAGGACCTCATGTATGTAGATAAGTGAATCATAATAAAGGCCTATGATTATAGAGAATGAGAAAGCAAGGGTTTTATCACACTACCCTTACAAGTGGGCCCGACCTTGATTGAAACTATTTTCCATGTGCTAGATCTAGATCTACCATACAATATCTTGCTAGGACAACCCTGGATGCATGCTATCAAAGGTTTACCCTCTACTTATCATCAATGTATCAAGTTCCCACATCATGGTAGAGAAATCACAATTCCTGGAGATCCTGAGCCCTTTCAATATTGCAAGAGACAGGAAGGAAAGCAATCTAACTAATGTTCGTTGAATGAGTTTAGCCAACATTTGAATCAAGAAACCCCTGTTCCAAACACTCCCTCAGTTCTAGAAAAGACATCAAAAACACCAGTTGATCAATCCAAAGGAAAGGAAAAGGTTACTAAAGACAAAGCCTCTGGATCTGAGATAAAGACCACCTTTATAGACCATGGCATGGGAGAATATAAATTTGAAAGTTCTCTATGCATTGGGAAACTCCCTTTGTCCCAAAAATCCTATGGGAGACCATCACCATTACCTCTCTCTAAAGAAAAAGAGCTCATGCATTGCAAAAAAACCAATTTTGAACATTAGGGGTCCTTATCAGATGAACACATGGAATATAATGTCCTTGATTAGCTCTACAGTGATGAAGAATAAAAACTTGTGACATTCCCTAATGAAAAGTATGTCAAGGCTACTCCAATTGTTGAAAGCATGGGATATCATGGTACTGGCCTTGGCGCTAATGAAACTGGTAAGAAGAATATTGTCATAGCAAATCCTTATCCTCAAGGACATGGATTGGGTTCCATAGAAACCAAGAATAATTTTTCCAAGGACTATTGTTTAGCCACCTCAAATTCAAACACTAAAGAAGAGTTTTTCAAAATCCCTTTCCAATATATTAAAGATAACCTTGACAACATTACCCACATCTTCACTATAACCCAAGCTGACCTTTCATCCCCTCACCTTCCCCTCACAAACCCTAAACTAATAGACTGGGATCAACAAGATTCACCACTAGCTTTGGACATTTGTGATTCAGATGAGGCAGTTTTGGCTCTCTCTGGACTAAAGAATCTCTAAGAATATGAACACCAGATCCACTATAGTGAGGAATCCTACTTTGGTAGCTAGGTCAATTATCTTAGTCGCAAAAATGACAATAAAAAAAAAAAAAAATATATCCCTTGGTGAAAACCTCTCGCAGGTTCCTTCGGATGAAGAAAAATATAAAATAAAGGATGCGTCCTCTAGTGAAAACCTTTCTGAGGTGCTAGAGGAGGGGGAAGTTGATCTTCCATTCAACTCATCAAAACCAGAAGTGTCCTCTATGATTATTGAAGACATTATCCCAATCAATCTGGGCATAGAAGCAGATCCACACATCACTTACATTGCAGTTTCTCTCAATGATCAAGAAAAGAAAGACATGAAAACATTCCTTCATAAACATAAAATGAACTTTTCCTGGACCTACAAGGACATGCCCAGGCTTGATACAAATCTTGTCATGCACCATCTTTCTTTGGATACCAATGTGAAACCTATTAAACAAAAACTTTGCAAGATGCATCCGCAAGTCGCATTGGTAGTCAAAGTAGAGCTTCAGAAAATGATGAATGTTGAAGTAATCAAACCTATAGATTATCATGAATGGGTCTCCAATATTGTACCAGTAGGTAAACATGTTGGGGTCATCTACATTTGAGCTGACTTCAGAGACCTAAACCTTGCATGTCCTAAGGATTATTTTCCTCTCCCAAATATTGACATTATAGTGGATTTGACTACTGGACATAAGATGTTGTCCCTCATGGATTGCTTCTCTGGTTACAATCAGATCAGGGTAGCACTAGAAGATCAGCACAAAACTACATTCACAACACCTTGGGGTACCTTCTGTTATCAAGTGATGCCCTTTGGCCTTAAGAACGCCGATGACACATATCAGAGAGAAATGACAACCATCTTCCATGATCTCCTATATGTCATCATGGAAGACTATGTGGATGATCTTTTGGGTAAGTCCAAGATACATGAATCACACATTCCTATCCTCACAACCATTTTTGAGTGACTGGAAAAGTAAAATCTTTAGCTAAATCCCAAGAAGTGTTCTTTGGGGTACATTTGGTAAGCTGCTAGGATACATTATGTCACAATGTGGAATAGAATTTGACCCAAACAAAGTAATATCCATCCTTGAGATACCACCTCCAAAAACATTGAAACAATTACACAGCTTACAAGGAAAACTATAGTCCATCAAGAGATTCATGTCACAACTGGCAGATAAGGTGCATCCATTCTCTCATCTCTTGCGCAAGAATATCAAATTACAATGGGATTATTTGTGTCAAAATGCATTTGAAAAGTTAAAAGGCTATCTGGCTAATCCACATATTTTGGTACCACATGTTGCTGGTTGTCCTCTAATTTTGTATATATCTACTATAGAGGTTGCGTTGGGAGCCCTTCTGGCACAATTAGATGATACTAGCAAAGAGCGAGTAATTTATTATCTCAGTAGGACTCTCATTGGTTATGAATTGAATTATTCCCTAATTGAGAAAGCATGTTTGGTTGTTTTTTTCTGTACACAGAAAATATGACATTATATGATTAATCATAAGATTCACCTTGTTGCCAAAATTGATCCACTCAAATATCTCTTGGCATGTGCTGCTCTTACTAGTCATATAGTGAAATGGGTTATGATCCTTAGTGAATTTGACATTGTTTATGTGGATCGTAAAACTATAAAAGGACAAGTTATTGTAGATCAGTTAGCCAAAGCACCTGTTAACAGTAAACATCCACTCATAATAGATTTTCTAGATGAATCAGTCCTCAATATTTCCCCGAGTACCCCATGTAAATTTTATTTTGACAGATCCTTTACTCCAAAAGGATCAGGGGAAAGAATCTTGATTGTTACACCAAAAGGGGATCTCATCCATAAATCTTATAAATTACAATTTCCTTTTACAAACAACATTACAGAATATGAAGCCCTTGTACTTGGACTTTGTCAGCCCATACAATGGAAGATTCTCAATTTGTTGGAAGATTAACAAGTTATGGATGAATATTAGATAAAGGATGATAAGTTGGTTCCCTATTGTCGTACAGTCAAGGACCTCAAACCAAATTTCACTAAATTGGTCTTCCAAAAAATCTCCTACATGAACAACAAAGAAACTGATGCCATGGCTGCTATTCGGTCCCTAATCACCATGCCAGAACACAGTACATGGTGCGAGTTTCTTGTTAAGAATCTTACGGTCCATACCTGTGACAAACTAAATTCTGAAATGGTGTGTGAGATTGCTCATCCCAACTCCCCATGGTACCAAGAAGTATACTCCTGCCTTCGAGATGGACATACCCCACTTGCCTTAACCCCCAATCAATGTAAAACCTTCATTCATCGCACTTCCTGATACACAATCCTTGGTGATACCCTTTTCTGAAAGCATTTTGATGGAACTCTTCTAAGGTGTCTGAACTCTAATGAAGCACAAACATCCTTGGAGGAAGTACATCAAGGAATCTATGGGGCTCACTCTAGTGGAATCACTTTGGCTAAGAATTTGTTATGCACTAGATATTACTGGCCTACTATGGAACATGATTCCTACAACTATGTGAATAAATGTGTGCCTTGTCAGCAACACGATGATTTGATACATGCTCCGTCCCAATCCCTTCAGCCCACCATCACCCCTTGGCCTTTTTCCCACTGGGGTCTCGACCTCGTTGGCCATATTTTCCCTAATGCTTCCAATGGCCATAAATACATTGTTGCTACTACTGAGTACTTTACCAAGTGGGTCAAAGTTGTTCCTCTCACCTACACCACTAGAAAATAGATTTTGAAGTTCATTTTTAACTATCTTATCTGTCGCTATGGCATTCCTCAAGACATCATTACAGATAATGGAGGACCTTTCAAAAACAAGGATGTCACAAAGCTATGTAGGAAATTTATCATTACCCACCATACCTCTTCCAAGTACTTTCCACAATCCAATGGTCAAGTAGAGGCTACAAATAAAACCATCCTTAAAATCCTCAAGAAGACAATTGATGAAGCTAGTCGCGATTGGCACCTTTACCTCAATCATGCCCTTTGGGCCTACTGAACCTCCATCTGAACCCCCACTGGAGCCACCCCCTTTGCCCTTGTTTATGGCACTGAGGCTATTCTACCCATCAAAATTGAGCTCCCTTCCCTCAGAATTTCTCTCAAGAATCTGTTTTCCAAAGAAGAATATAGAGTTGCCCACTTGCAAGAGCTATAACTCCTTGATGAGAGACACCTTAGTGCCCTAAACCACCTCCGCTTGTATCAAAATTTCCTCCACCTCTAGTTCAAAAAATGGATTAAACCTCATCAATTTGAGGTTGGTAATCTTGTCCTACAGCATAATGAGAAGAACCTCCAAAACCGTGAAAAGAAAGGAAATTTTAAACCCAATTGGTATGGGCCCTTCATCATCACCGCAAAGTATGGGTCTGGAACTTATCAGATTGCTTCACTAAATGGAGATATGATCCCTGATCCTGTAAATATTGTACATCTCAAGCGCTTCTATGCTTGATCCTTTAGTAGTCTGTTGTACAGCCAAAAATTATCAAAATCCCAAAAAAAATTTAAGAAGCAGAAAATCCAAAAACATTCAAAAAAGGAAATAAAAGAAATAAAATCAAAAAATTCAAAAGCATAAAAAATATAAAATCTTGTAAAAGTATCAAAAAAAGCAAAAAAAGAGAGAGAGAGAGAGAGAGAGAGAGAGAAATAAAATTGTCCATCTATGAAAACCACTTCGGTGGCGCAATGGATAAGTACCATGGTGAAAACCTATTTCAGGTGCCATGTGTAGTCAGATCCACCATCTATTTCCACCATCTTTCCTACAACATCGATCACCTTCCATAATAAATTCACTACCCATATCTGTGCAGGTAGTCCTTGACCATTTTCCACTTTTGCAATAAAATTACATTCTCGCATGACTAAGCTTACCCCATAAACACTGAGCTTTATTCTAGACATAGTGACCACAAACATTTCCAAAAAATCAATAGACAAATTGAATTTCCTAGTTTCATTCTATTCACAAGCAATTTCCAGTGAATTCCCATTTCAATCAATCAATCTTTTGCCCATCAGGATGCATCCACTAGTAAAATTGGCCCCTATTTTTGACAAAAATTGGTCAAATTATCTACACAGATTGGTCGAAAGACCCACAAATTTCTTTGTCGGTATTTTTCTCATTGAAATATCAACACATTCTTGTTAATGCCAAAATTTTGACACAAACTTGGTCAGAATTAGCGTATTCAAACACCCACATTATTTGTCAAAACTTTAACCAAACGTTCATCGAAATGTCCAAAAAGTTTTGACCAAATTCAGTCGAAATGTTTGAAAAGTTTCGACCAAGTTTGATTGAAATGTTTCGACCAAGCATGGTTGAAATGTTTGACCCATCCGACCAGGATGCCAATGTTGGAATAATGATACATTTGGCATCAGTGAATGCACTTAGTGAAAACACTTATTCGGTTTTGAATACTTACCGAGCTCATCACTCAGCCCACAGCCTATACCGAGCATTCAGTAAAGCTTACCGATCAAACAGTTCAAACTGAGCAGTAAGGCAGTCACCGAGTATATGAGAAGAACAGTAGTTACCGAGCAGACGGTAGTCACCGAGTCATCAGAAAAAGATAACAGAGAAGTCAGTTACTACCGAGTCACCAGTGGTTACCGAGTGACAATATATCTACCGACTCACCACAGCTACCGAGTTCCAAGCTACACTTTGGGACTAGTATGGACCGAGCTTCTACTCTTACTGAGAGCATGACGATGCCGAGTACTGTAGTGGATGCCGAGTATCAGAAGATCACCAAGCCAGCTTGTGGAACCTAGCTTCTACCGACTCAGAAATATTTTGTTCACCTATGTAAGGCCGACTTAGAAATAAGTTTATGTTATTAATTTGTATGAGGCCGACCTTGTAACATGTAAATTGTAATTATGGA
>MU224298.1:2085041-2107182 GCA_018584345.1 Thuja plicata
ACTATATTTACAAAGATCACTAATTAGTGCATGATTACATTCTACTTAATACTATCACAACATACCTTCTTTTGTCATCTTCTAGTTGAATTCCTCTACCCTTTAGCCTTTTCTCTTTTGCATCTTCGATTATTTCATTCCACTCCATCTGTGGAATCATAGGAGGTCGCTCGTACTTTGGGTTATCCTTTAGAGCCCTTCTATATTGGTTCCTCACAGTATTTATATGTTTGGATGTTTTTTTAAGAATCAGGGCACTGTCAAAAGTTTTATTTCCAAAGAGCTCCTGTAAAGATTTAATGAGCTGATTTTTTAAGTCAACATCCTGTTATTCCACCTTTTTTGAAACAACAAAATTGTTAGATATCATAACTTTAATATAGTACAATAAATGTAATATAATAAAAATATTGTACCAATATTATGAAGCTATGTACCTTTTACGTATGGTGGGCCCAAATAGCTTCAATGTCATTTCAAAAAGAGTATCATAAAAAACATCATTTCCTATAAAAACATCATGGGAATTTTTCTCTTCCAATATTTTATATCTTTTTTATCAATTTATTTAGATGATAACCACCTCATATATTTTCCAAGATCGTATATAACTTGTTTAACATTGTTGTCAAACTAGTGTGGGAGGGATATAGGTAGGACATACTGCAATAATTAAAAAATTATCTTTTCAATATATTATAAAATAATACAATAAAAAGTACATGCAATTTTATAAATATATTGTAAATAGAGAATGTGACTTACCTTGACAAAGGTATGCTAATCATGTGTTTTCAACCCTGGCCAAAAATTACCTTTCTTTGATACAAGACTGCTTATATTTGCAACAAATCTTGTTGGAAATTTTGTCTTTTTTATGACTTCTTTTAATGCATCACTTTGCTGCTCAGTTAATAACCAAGGAATGGAACTCATATTTATGCGGTCTCCATTGCTATTTGATTCAATAAAAATTTTCAGTGCATGATTGGATTCATTTCATTACAAATTTTGTCAATTTTTTCTTTGTCATGCCTTCTGTTGATGGGGTTTTGCTGACCGGGTCCGCCAACAGTCATAAGTTGTCACCGGGATCTGGAGATACCGGCCAACTCTGCCTGCAAAGGTTGTCTGGGAGAATGAAATTCCCCAGGCCTTCAAGCACCTGGGTGTCGGGTCATGATGGTGCGGGGCTCGGTTGGGAGAGGTGACTATTTTCGAGGGGGATAGCTGGTTTCTTCAACTCATTCTTTTGGAGATTCAATATAGTAAGGATTTCCCAGAGCATTCTACACTTAGAAAATAAAACGAAAAAGATCCTGCAGGATTAGAAGCATTTCATCTAATTATAGTCATGCTAAAATGTCTGGAACATCAATAATACTCTGATAGACTACAGTAAATACCGAAGAAATACATAACCATCAGCTAGCATTTTATCAGTAGCGGGAGTAAAGAGTTGGTTAATCTACTTTAACATATCAGAGTAAGAGACATAAAGAACATCAAAACATGAAATACCATTAACTCAGGATCAGGAAAGCCAACAACATCATTGCCAAGAATTCTTCTTTCTTTATTAATATTCCTTCTAGAAAGCACTGGTGTGTGATACAATGGTGGCTCTAGGGGAGCATCTAACTACTGAGAACAGAACAATGGAGTATTGAGCTCTGCAACTTGAAAAAGAGGAATCACTTTTGCTATTATTATGGACAACAAAATCATCAATTTCACCGACCCTTGGTAATGGGCCGATCTACCTATTTATACAACTCTTTTCTAACCCTTACCCTATTTACATCATGTTTCAATAAAATATAATATCTGGGGGCTGGTACTACCTGCGCCACCCTACAAGAGACCTGGAGACGGAATAGGTCTATCGTGTCAGTAGAATAAGATAAGAATATACATTGGAAGAATCAGTCTCGAGAAGAGAGCCAAAAAGGAGAAAGAAGAAAGTAGGTCCCCTGGGGATCGAGGCTACATGCCTCATAAATGGGAAATGCAGTGCACTGTCTCCAATGTGCCAGGTGTAACCTTGAGTGGCACCTCGAGAAGACCACCCTATCAGAAAACCAACTGCTAAACCAATGCCTCTTCATGTGCCCAACTACCTTCTGACAGTCTTTATTAACCACCTCTGAAAGTGATCGGTCAGCCTCGGGGACCGGGAAACAGATCACTTTAAAGAATACAAAACTTTGGATCTGGGACTCCGGGATCCGGGAACTTACTTTCCAAAAGAATAAAGAATACTCAATGTGAGTTTTTCCCCAGCCTCCGGGGAAAGTTCAAGGCTGTTGATTGTCGTTGAAAGCCTGGAGGAAGTGGGAAATGCCATCTTCATCTATCCCTTTCAAGCTAGCCCTTCTCTGTTTGGAAACTTCAACTTGTTCCCCCAGGTCCAGAACATTTTCTTTAAATTTATCAGCCATCATCGCTGCATCATGGCCCTTAAGTATTATTTCGGCCAATTTTTCCATCTGGGCCCCATCTATCCCCTCCGGGGATTGATACCGGGAGTTCATCATTTTATCAAAACTCCCCAAAACTGAATCTTCATAGGTGTATGTATCTGTACTAAGGGGATCAACCCCGGCAATCTTTATTACATAAGAATTGTATAAATTAGAAGGATATTTCACAGCGTTTACCTTCTCTTGCAAGGCCTCTACCAGTTTCTTGGTTACCTCCAATGTGAGGTCAAGTCTGGCGTGTTGAGTCCTTACAAAATCAAATGATTTCTCACCCAGAATTCCAGATTCGAAAACTATTTCTTCTCCCAAGGTGAGGAGCTCTTCGAGCTCCACCTTCCACACTTGGTAATTTTCAGTGTCACTCTCCCACTGCTTAATAAGCGCTTCCGCTTGATGAATGACTTGCTAGGCTAAGTATAAATCTGGGAGAGTGGACGCCAGGAAATGCTGGGTGTTTCCTATCTGCAGGGCGACCTATTTGTCCACTGCTTGGGCTTTCTTTTTCATTACTCGCAGGGAGTCTATGTCGCTCTACGGTAATTCTTCTGCTGTGGAGGTCTCCAGAGGAGCGGCATTGATGGGGCGGGCCAACTCAGTGAGCAACCCCATGAGGTTTGCATTCTTTTCTTTCTCCGCTTTGAGCCTCTGGGCCTCCTTTTCATATCGGTCCTCTACTGTCCTTGCTGCTTCCTTCAGCAAATCTACCTCATCCTGCTTTACCCTTTTTCCTAGGCATACCTCTGCAACATTGTAATCTGCGGGGTCTGCGGTTGCTTCATCGGTGTCCGGGGGAGGAGTTTCCATAACGGTAACTGTTTCTCTGCCCGGCCCAGTTCGTAGAGTATGAACTGTCTAGGCCTTCTTCACCTTTGGTGGGGCCTGAGCTAGGGCCATCATTTCAGACAGGGAGGGAGGAATCACCAGAGTGGACTAAGCCTTTCTCTTTCTGCTCTCTACTAGCCTGTCCACCTGTAAATTGCCGAAGTCATCTGCTGTAAACAAATCAAATTCTTCTTCTAGAGGGGGACTGGCCGGGACTTCCTCAGCCTCTATTTCTTTCTCCAGTTCTGGGGAACTGGAAGAAAGAATCTCTACTTCTCTGGGGAGGGACGCCGCTAGTGTTGGTTCTGCCTTGGGCTATTTTATGTGCTTCCTCTTCCTCTGGGTGACCAGAGGGGGTCCTGCATCTTTTATTATCGCTGCTTCTAGCGGATCCACCCCTGTCGCCTTGACCATTAAGGCTGCCAATGATGGGGAGGAAGGAGGACGAAGAGGTCTGGTCATCAGTGGTGGGGAGGCCAGCCTCGTTATTAGTTGCTCTTTCATTTGCTGGGAGGTTGCCACCAATTACCTTATTTTTTCGGTGATAGAGACTTCTTGCACGGAAGGGGTTGTATCTATTCATTTTCCCTTGTCTGCCCCCTGGGAAGAAGTCCTGGCCCCTGGGGTTAATCTTTGTACCGGTGGTGGTGTTATCTTTGGTGCCAGCTGGGCTGTTCGGCGGGTACTCCTGGGGCACACCTTTTAGAATTAGGCATGGCTTCACTCAACCACCTCACGAGTGAAGTCTTCAATTGTGGGCCCTTCATAGGTAGCCCAATTTACTGGTGGAAGGGCTCTCTTGTCGATCCCCTTTTCTTTGTACTGGGGGTCCTCAGTGGGGGCAGCGTTTGAGAATTCAGCTGGGAATTTTCAGAGCCAGAGCTTCTGCATCATTCCGGCTGTCATCCTAACATAGTGCCTACTCCGCACCTCCACATCATCTTGGAAATCTTCCCAGAAGTCCTCCATATGTATTCAATGGGGCTTCGAAGCCTGGGGTAGTGCCATTGCAATTCGGCCATACGAATCAAAATTTTTCTGTGCCAGATAGAATTATTGCAAGTTGTAACTCTTCAGCTCATTATCTGCCTCCTTCACGGTGACCAAACTACATGTGTAGTTCCCACAGGAGATTGGGAACGAGACGTTGGGGACCTTCTTGAGGGCCAAGAAGGCGTGCAGCTCCATTATTTGTCGGAAATATTCCAGCAGCACGATCTTGTCCCCACAATGCCTGGGCAACAAGTAGGGTTTCCCAAAGAAGCCAGCGACCCTAATGTATGAGTGCTGTTGGAACTGAATATAGTAGTGTCCATAACTACTAACCAATTTCATCGCCTCAGTGGACAGGCGGTATCCAACATGCCGGGTTGGTGTAAGCAGATGGTAGTAAATGAACATGTCATTTACTCAGTAGAAACTGGGGAAACTAGCTTCCCATTGAATTTGTGGGAAATGGTCCCACGGCGCCTTTTGTCCGGAGCCAATCCCGAGTACCCCGTTAGTGAGCAGGCCGTTGGAATGGGGCCTCTACTGTGCCAGGGCCCAGAAAATATAAGAAGATATGTAGAACTTCTTCTTTTGGTCCAGTTGCCGGAACCCAGAATTGACTTGATTGGAAATTATGGTGGCCCAGTCGAAGAATCCTTCCTTGGTGGCGATGCCAAGGAGGAAATAGTACATCCATTTTGCAAATTCCTATGCAGAGGGTTGCCCAAAGACCCGGGCCAATGCTATCATCCCCATCTGGATGCTCTCTTTGAATTCAGAGCAAGGAATCTCTATCTTCATTATTTTTGGGTCCCTCTTTGAGACCTTGAGCCAATGGGTATTCATGTATACCTGGGCAGCATCCTCCAGTTGTGTAAACTGCTTCAATGCATCAGTCCTTATGACCACTGAGGCCTTGGAAAATTGTTGGATCCCCAGGCCCACTTGGAAGGTGACTGGGTCGAGAGAAACCAGTGGAGTGGGGTACCCTGTGGGCTCCGCGGCTGTGAGCATGATGGCCCAGATAGAAGAGTTGTAGTTGGCAGTCAATGTTAATATAAGCTCCAAAGATTACATGAAGCATGGGAAGCAAGCTGCCTGGAGGATTCTGGAGTTCCCAAAGTTGATCGCCAATGGATCTCCAGCCTGTCACTGGATGTGCATGATTTTTACGAAGGCCTACATTTCTGTCCAAGTCCCGACACTGGTGTCAGTCATCAATTTTACCTTGGACTCAGTCTTTGAGCCCACAATCTCATTATCTTGTATAAACTTCATAGTAAGGGGCAGCTTTTCCAGGGCCCTCTCCATCTTTGACTTTGCGGTGGCCTTAGTCTCTGTTGCGGTTGGTAGTTCTGGACTTCCGAGAGGAGATGATGCGAACGCTTCAGACATGTTTGGAATATTAAGTCTGGGAACCTGCGAGACAAGACGACCATCAGAACATGTTTACAAAAAAAATTATTCCAGAGTCTAGAGAACTCACCACCGTGATGTTTGCTTTCCTGAAAAAGTTAGTATCATGCAGAGGAGACCGAAAAGCAAGACATTGTAAACTTTAGATATCATTAAACATCCAGGTCTGGGTAATTTTATCACACTTGTCAAAGACACAGGATGGAAGGTGGCAAGAGGTCTGAGGCCTGAAGAAATGACCGTTAGCAAAGATGAATGGAAAAACAAGTTGTCAAGCCCACGTGGGCGCCACATGCGTTGGCATTAAATGGATGTGATGGTGATGACAGCAGAGCCAACTGTCCGAACGCGCGAAAAGGGAAAGCCACTTGGCTGGAAGTAATTGTGTGCATGGGAAATAAATAAGGCTCTGACAACCTTCATGGAGGAGAGAGAAAACTGCCTGTTTGAAACCGGTCGAGAGCCAAGTTTCAAATAGGTGGTTTTCTGCCTTGAAGCGAGTTTGAAGGCGAAAACCAGAAGTAGGGGCGACTCGACTAGCTAGCCAAGCCACCCGGAAGGATATACATAGAGCCAAGAGATATACATATGGAAATGAGGAGATATATACAAGGGTTACATACATCTATGCACATATATACATGAATATACACACAGGATGACTCCCGTAGGAAAAACCAAAAAAAGCAGAACGCATATATACAACCATTTATAATATTTATGCCATTTACAGACTTTACAGACAAACAACCTCTACACAGAGGGTGGACAACCCTCTGGCAGAGCCAACCCACCAACGGGCGGCAAAACTAGAAGACCACATACCAGACAAGACAAAGAAGCAAAACAAAATAAAAACAAACAAAACCAAGCAAAGCCAAAGAAAACCATAAAGCGGAAGCAAAATAGAGAGGAGGGAAGGTAGAAACACCAACCTAAGAATGCAGAAGGTGGAGGAAAATGAAGGATTACCGAGGGAACTCTGCAACAATCTGAGTTGTCAAACCATCAGAATCACCACCATGAAGTGCTTGCACTTGCCTGAGAATGACAGAAGGTGTTAAGCTTTGATTATTACTAACTCTCTGCAAATGCTCTGCTAATCGCTTTGAAATAGCTCTTTAATTTTCTCTAAGTGCTTGAAGGTTTTAATCGTGGTAAGTGTGAAAATTATAGGTAAGTTCTATTTATACCCGCGGTAAAAAAGTAATCCTCCTCCTCCCGAAGATCTCATGTCAGGCGAAACCTCCGGACTCCAGGCCCGGGGATTCCTTGTGATGATATTCTTGAGAACATCATGGTGAAGAATCCCAGAGTCCAAAATCTGGTTCTCACCGAAAGACAACCTCCGGGACCAGAGTCCCGGAAGAGAAAACCAAACCAAGAAAACAACACACTAGGGAAGAAAACCCCAGAGAAAGAAAGAAGAAAGAAAAAGAAAGACAAGGCAAAATCGCAAGCAAAAGAAGACCAAAGCAAAAAAAAAGGGGGACCCAACATTTTGCACACAAAATGTAGGGACGGGGATGCAGGGCATAACAAATGGTGACTATCTGGGACAAATGCCTTAGTGCATTTGAGAACTATAGAATCTCTGGTTAGCATGACTGGAACAAGCCGCTGACCGAAGCGTCTGACAGGCAGAGAGAAACATATCTGAGGGAAACCAACCACATAGGAGTTGGTCTGTAGCCCTTCATCAGTGGTGTCATGTGTGCTTAGGAAGGAAATCAAGCTGATGACCTCTGGGAGGAATAGAGAAGAGGTACTAATTACATTGAACTAGTCATCAATTCGCTTGCTTCCCCCAGAGACTGGAGTTCTGTCCCACTTTTCCTCTTGTTATTTTGTTTTTTTCTAGGTGGGGAAGGTGTTACTTCTTTCACCATTAAGTTTAAGCTTATCTTATTTCAATGGCGGTACTTCTTTCACCTGTCCACCTATATTTAGATGTTTGAAGAGGATAAAACTCCAGACCCGGGAAGAATTTTTTTAGATTTTCAGACATGGATCAATCAATCAGTACAGCCGATCTACCCTTGGCGTGTCCAATTACTTGTTCCTTATATTATTTGTATTCACTGATTTCCAGACTCCCAGAGAAAACACCAAATGGAAATCGCTCAAAATGTGCCATAACCCGTAGAACAATCCCGGAGACCGGGCTAATTTCATCGTGCTAAAAATAGATTCTAAAATTCACCATGCCATAGACATTGTACCAGAGGCCAGAGTTATGCGAAGCATTCCAATTCCTGCAAGATGGGACAAAACACTGGGACCAAAAGGAAACTAAAAGCGAAAATAGAAACAACAAACGCGGGACTGTCCGGGAGGACAGTCGACAAGACTATTTACAAGACTGGGTACCTCGCAACGAGGCACCTAGAAGAGATATTTACAAGCGGATATTTACATATAATACAACTTTGGAAAAACTTACCCTTATTCGAAATAATGTTTAAGAAACTATCCATTCACAGGCAATGCGATCATTTCCCCAGTCAGGGTGTTAAGATGGTAAGTATTTGCCCCGCAGATTTCTGAGATCAGGTATGGTCCAAGCCAGAGCCGTTGGAACTTGGTGTGCTTTCCTTTCTTCTCCTAGGCCTTGTCCCACAATAGGACTAGGTCTGAAATCTGAAAAGCCTTGTATTGGGCTCTCTTGTAAAACCATCATTTTACCACTACTTGATGACCCGCAAAGTGTTCAAGAGCTGCGTCTCACTGTTCTTCCATTCGCACCAGATTCAAAAGTCAAACCTCCACAATGTTGTCCCTGTTGTTAAATTTCTGCATAAACTACAAAATTGGGATATGTAAGTTGACTAGGAATACAGGGTTTTGACCATAAACCAGGTGGAACGAGGATGTTCCCAGGGTGGCTTTGATGTGAATGTGATCTGCCCAGAGGGCAAATTTCAACTTTTGATGCCAATCCCAGGGATTTGTTCTAACAAATGTTTGATCACTTCAAGTAGGTTCTTGTTTGTTGATTCAGCATTGCCGTTTCCCTGAGGATAATAGTTTCTGGAGAACTTCAGTGTGATCTTCTGATTGTAGGTCCATTCAAGTAACTGTGCTAAAGAAAATGCTAGACCATTGTCACATACTAAAGAAAAGGGCATTCCAAACCTAGTGACGGTGTTTTCTTCCAAGAACTTGATAACTACATCTGCCGTGTTGTTTTTGCAAGGGATAGCCTCAGACCACCGAGTGCAGTAATCACTAGCAGTCAGAATGTATCGGTGGTTGGCAGATGAGTTGGGGTTAATTTTCCTGATGAATTCAAATGCCCACTGGGAAAAGGGTCTAGCCTCGTAGACTGGTTGTAGAGGCATGGATGGGTTACCCTCATGATGCACTGCGGTTTGACAAGTATGGCATCTCCTAACATGAGCCTAAATGTCTTTGAATATACAGGGCCAATAATATTTGGCCTGAAGGATCTGATGGGCAGTGGCATCGGCTTCGCCATGCCCAGTTCTAAACTGTTCATGGAATTCATCAATCACTTTCACAGCTTGGTCTCTATCGATGCACCAGAGGTACACTCCTTTGTAGTTTTTGTAGTAAAGCGCAAAATTTTTGATCATGAAGTGGGAACTTTTCATCTGTAGAGCATGGCATTTGTGGGGAGGTAATCCCTCTAGGCATTTGTTGTTTAGCAGCAAGTATACCAAGTCGGTGTACCATAGATCCTGAGTAATGGACTCCACTGTGTAAGTCTAACATTCTATGTGGGGAGTCTCCTCTGCCATTGCTTGGCTTAGTCCCTGGCCTCGAACTATCTTCATGGGCTGCATCTCTAAGTCATATTCCTAGAGGATGGCCATCTATTTCCCCTGTCTTTCACCCAACTCACTCTACATTAGCAAGGATTTTACGGCCTGGTCTGGAATGATAACATGCACTTTGCTCTAGAGAATATAATGCCAAAATTTCTTCATGGTGTGAACTAGAGAAAAGGCCTATTTTTCTAGTGGTGAATACCGGACTTCGACATTCTTGAAGGGGGAACTCATGAAAGC
Source organism: Thuja plicata (assembly GCA_018584345.1). Classification (NCBI taxonomy): domain Eukaryota; kingdom Viridiplantae; phylum Streptophyta; class Pinopsida; order Cupressales; family Cupressaceae; genus Thuja; species Thuja plicata. The sequence continues at coordinate 2,094,784 of MU224298.1, forward strand.
TATTGGTCGTTCCTCCCCTTCAACCTTTTGGGTCAATACTGTCACGGCAGAATGCGGCGAAGCAAACAAGTAAATGTAAAATAGAAGGGAATAGTCAAGACTAGCCAAGACAGGTGCCTCCATTATTGTTTGTTTGATTTGGGCGAATGCTCGCTTTGCTTCAGGACTCCACTCAATCTTGGTATCTTTCTTCATCATCTCATCGAGTGGTTTAACTATCTCTACAAATCTCGTGATGAATCGTCGCACGAAGTTGATTTTTCTGAAGAAGGATCGCATCTCTTTCTTGCTGCCAGGCATCTATAAGTTCAGCAATGCTTTGACTCTATCAGGGTCTATGGATATACCCTTCTTAGAGATGATATGCCCGAGCAACTTCCCCTCGGTGACCCTAAATATGCACTTCATGGGGTTGAGGGATATTCCATATCGGCGACATCTTTCGCAGATCTGAGCAAGATGGGCGGCATGGTCATGCCTGTTGAATGCAAATCATCCATGTAGATGATTATGTACCGATTCACAAGGCCCTTGAACACAATGTCCATGGCCTTCTGAAATGTAGCCCCTGCATTGATCAAACCAAAGGGCATTCTTCTGTACGCAAATATTCTCCACTTGGTGGTAAACATTGTTTTCTCTCTGTCCTCGTACTTGACCATGACCTGGTTGTATCCTAAATATCCATCCAGGAAGGAAAACATTTGGGATCCATTCACTATCTGCAACACCTCATCCAACAAGGGGAGGGTGTGGTTATCTTTCTTGGAGGCCTTGTTCAAATTTCAGAAATCCATGCAAAGGCAGATCTCACCATTTTTCTTCCTGACAGGGACTAGGTTGGCAACCCACGTAGTGTGTCAGATTGGGAAGATTATCTGAGCTGACAACAATTTTTCTACCTCCTGATGAATCAGAGGCTCTATCAAGGGGTTGACTGGTCTTTGCTTTTGCCAAAAAGGCTTAGCGTCAGGTCTCAGAGGAATAGTATGGGTCATGATGGATGTATCATATGTCTTTAAGTCTTCATAACCCTAGGCAATTACGTTGATATATTCTTGGAGAACTACGAGAATTTTCTCATTTTCCTCAAGGGAATAGGAGGTACCAATATGAATGATCTTTTCTTCACCGGGTTGGCTGATGTTAACCTTTTCAAACTTTCCTCCCTTAGAGGAGGATGACACCTTCTCATAGGCCCGAGGGTTCGAGTCAAAAATTCATTCTAGTGCAACCATCCCCTTTGGGATGGTGTTAGTGGGCAGATCCATGATCCCATCATCTTCATCACCCTGCCCAGTATCATCATGGTCTCGTTCCTCCCCTATCTGATCCTCAAAGACACCAACATTCACCATGAAGGCCAGGATATGCTGATCATCCTCAAAAAAATGAAAGTGGGTGACATTATCTGGGATGGAAGGGGTGGGGACCATCTCAACTGAAAATCTCCAGAGTCATGAGTCGGCCATTGGCTCGAGTGTACTGGCAGAGACGGCGAGGGAATCTGGGACATAGTTCCATCGTCGGAGAATAAGATCAATGCCAAAGGCATTGAAATCCTCAATAAGGCTCCAAGCCCAGTTGTGGTATGCAGCCAGCCTTTTATCATGACATGTGTATTGACTCCAGACTTGCTTGACAACCAACTCTGAATCGCCCAGAGCCCGGAGGCGGGTGATACCTTTCCTTAGAGCAAATAAGAGTCTAAGGACCAAAGCCTCATACTCCGTAACATTATTCGTACAATTAAACTACAGCCTGTAGGACATGAGTAAGGATTTCCCTCATGGGTTGATTAATTCTACCCCAGCCCCACAGCTTTGTTTGGATTGGGACCCATGAAACTTAAGGGTCCATAAGTCATTGTTTGTAATCTGGGGTTGGGACAGAGTAGTTTTCTTTGGATTATTGCTGGGAGACTTAGAGATTTTCTCCAGGAATACCAGTGTGGCAGTAGGATTTACCTCTAGAGGTGGTTGGACTTGGGATTCCTTGGGGGATGGCACCAAAGGAACGCGTCCCATAGTAGTACTGGGTCCCGAGGAATCATTTGTATGTTTACTCTGGAAGGCATCGAGTTACCGGTTCATGATCGAGAGACATGGCTCACACTCATGCTCTGAATGTTTTTGGTAGTGCACTCGGCACCAAGTGCCAGACAGGAGTGTGGAAAGGGTCGCTGTGATGCCCTGAGAGTTAACTTTAACTCTTAGCTTTTCTTCTAAGTCCTGTACTCTTTGTAGCACGATGGGATCCTCTCCGGGGATGAAATAAAATATTAAAATCTCAAGAGGTCGGTACACCCTCAGAGAAATCTCAGAGAAAAGGACTTCATTGACCCTCCCAATGTTGGTAAGGGCCTATTTCATCTGGGGTTCACTTTCGACCCAGATCTTGTTAGATTCTCCTTCCGATGGGAGCCATAAGTGGGTGAAGTCGGTTGAAAAGTATCCGTTGAAGGATTTAGACCAATTCTGACTTAGTAACATCCCGTAAGTCTCTGGGATGTCCACCACTTGGATGTCAATGATACTGGCTATCTTGGGGTCCTGGATAAGGTGTATACAGATTTTCTTCAATTCCCCCACCATTTTTAGAGCAGTCTTATCCAGTTGGATCACTGCACAATTAGACGGGGTGGGGTAGAATCTGAGCTTCTGACAAATGGACAAGGGCATGATGTTACCCAAAGCTCCGGAGTTGACTAGGAAATTATGTATATTTTTGCCATGGATGTTCAAGCCTAGTAAGAAGGAAGGATCCTCATTATTCCCTCGAAAGACAGCTGCATTAGCATCTTCGAAGGAGACAGTCTTGGGTGGGCGGCTAATGGCTTTCGGGTTCCCTAGGAGCTCCAAAAGAGACTTCTTCTGCTTGGGACAATTTAACAAAACCTCCATCAAGGTCATGGAGGTGGTGGTCTGCTCTAACGGCTTCATGATATCGAATCTTCCTCCTGAGAATGGGTGATTTTTCTCAGCGAGGTCTTTCGCTTGGTTAGGGCTAGGACCTTTTGGAGGGATGGGTCGATCAGTTGAGTTATTCCAGGGAGGAGGAGTATCTTTGATAGGAGGTGTGGGCATGTAAGCTGGTCCTTTACCAACCTGACTCTAAGTATTGTATGGGGCCCATGGGTTAGTAAAGGTGTTGGCCTCAAAGGGTGGGATAGATTCATCAAAGAATCTCGGCAATTCAGATTCTTCTTCATCCTCCCTAGAAGTACTGAAGAAGATGGTATCACAGGTGAAGGCACTGTGGGTTGTTTCTTGGACAGGAGGCTCCGGGGGAGCGGTATCGTGTGATTGCTACCTGTCCAGCTGGGAGATCATGATGACTTTCTCTAAGGTGGCACAATTCACCTCGTTGTGCGAACTTATATCGTGTAGTCTACACCAGTTAGTCATGGGATGGAAATCTATGACTGGCGTAAAATGGGATGGCCCAGCACCATTTTAGTTCAGAGGCGGGCCTCCAGTGTTCGTGTTATTATTCCACTGTTGTTGGTTGGGCCTAGGCCCATTGTTGAAGTTTCTTCCTCTGGCGTTGTTGTTTTGTTGGCTAGAGAAGATATTTTGCCTCTGGGAATTTGAATTCTGGGGTGCGCAGGACCCCACCTTCAGTTGGCCCATGTCCATAGTCAAGGTTGACAACATTCACCAGAGGGATTCGACCTCGATGGTCAACTAAGTGTTAGCATCACAATGTGATAGCTATGGTTGTTGTTGGCTTCTTGGGAAGGCGACAGAGTTAGCCAGAGTCAAGGGCGGCAATCCTCCACCCGCAGCTGCGGATGACTAGAAGAATGGCACTCCGGATGGTTGTGTCTGAGTCTGTTGTGTCTACTGTGGCTAATTCCAAGGGAAGACTTCCAAACCTGGTGTCATCTGGGTCTGGGCTTGGTAAACATATCGTGCATGTTGGTCTATCAGGGGTGGCAGAGGATTCATCACCATCGAGGGGGCACCTATTTCTAGATTGGGGTTGTATCCACTGGCATACACAATTCTGCCAGGGATCATGTTGAAAGGAGTGCTCTTCCCAACCCCGCCCGGGGATTTGTTGAGACCACAAGATAGCTCTAAGGCTAGGTTGTAAACTTTTGCCAATGTGTCCCGGTCACCCGCAGCGGTTTTTCTCCAAAGGAGAGTGGCAACAAAAGGGTCCATCGCATTAAGATAGGTCTGTATGGTTACCTCTGGGGATGGAATGAAGGGACCGATGCACCGCTTTAGTGCACGCTGGAACCTATGGTTGAATGCTGCGAGAGGTTCATTTGGTTCCTTCCTAATGGAGATGAACTAGCTGTGGGACCAGGCTGGGTTGACGTGCATACGAAAGGCAGCCAAGAAAGTGTCCTCCATGTCCTGCCAGCTGTTTATGGAGTTGGCAGGAAGGTTAAGGTACCAGTTCAGCTCGCCCTATTCTAAAGACAAGGGGAACATCCGAGTCACAATATCTTCATGTTGGATCTGGTGTCGGTTCATGGCATCTTTGTATGTCTGTAAGTGTTCTTCCACGGTCTGTGAGCCTAAGTGCTCATATCGCGGACAGATCTTCTCTGGGTGAGAGGGTAAATCATTGATTGCGCTTGAAAAAGTTCCCATTGGGGACCCAGTGTTTCTGAAGTATGTAGCCATTGGGGGAACTATATGTTGGGTATTTTGAGCACTAGTTCCTGGGATTATCTGAGAAGTTTGGGTATTTGGAGGTATGGTAGATCCCCAGACAATAGTGGCTGGTATGATTTTTGAGGTCCGTTTCTTTTGAGTAGGAGGCTCGAGTTTGACAAATGTTTTAGGATTAGGGGCAGACCTAAGGACTCTTTCAAATTTAGCTGGGGAAAAAGACCCAATCCCTCTGAAGGCTTATCGCCTAAAACTACAACTCGGGGAACCCTCGGGAGGTGTAAAATTGGAATCTCTAGAAGGGGATGAGTTCATGCCCTCCTTCTAGCGCCAGTCTCTATTGATGGGGTTTTGCTGACCGGGTCTGCCAACAGTCATAAGTTGTCACCAGGATCTAGAGATATTGGCCAACTCCACCTACAAAGGTTGTCTGGGAGAATGAAATTCCCCAGGCCTTCAAGCACCTGGGTGTCGGGTCATGACGGTGCGGGGCTCAGTTGGGAGAGGTGACTATTTTCGAGGGGGATAGCTGGTTTCTTCAACTCATTCTTCCAGAGATTCAATATAGTAAGGATTTCCCAGAGCATTCTACACTTAGCAAATAAAACAAAAAAGATCCTGCAGGGTTAGAAGCATTTCATCTAATTATAGTCATGCTAAAATATCTAGAACATCAATAATACTCTGATAGACTACACAAAATACCGAAGAAATACATAACCATCAGCTAGCATTTTATCAGTAGCAGGAGTAAAGAGTTGGTTAATCTACTTTAACATATCAGAGCAAGAGACATAAAGAACATCAAAACATGAAATACCATTAACTTAGAAGCAGGAAAGCCAAAAACATCATTGCCGAGAATTCTTCCTTCTTTATTAATATTCCTTCCAGCAAGCACTGGTGCGTGATACAATGGTGGCTCCAGGGGAGCATCTAACTATTGAGAATAGAACAATAGAGTATTGAGCTCTACAACTTGAAAAAGAGGAATCACTTTTGCTATTGCTATGAAAAAAAAAATATCAATTTTTCCGACCCTTGGTAATGGGCCGATCTACCTATTTATACAACTCTTTTCTAACCCTAACCCTATTAACATCATGTTTCAATAAAATATAATATCTGGGGGATGATACTACCTGTGCCACCCTACAAGAGACCTGGAGATAGAATAGGTCTATCATGTCAGCAGAATAAGATAAGAATATACATCAGAAGAATCAGTCTTGAGAAGAGAGCCAGAAAGGAGAAAGAAGAAAGTAGGTCCCCAGGGGACAGAGGCTACATGCCTCATAAATGGGAAATGCGGTGCCCTATCTCCAATGTGCCAAGTGTACCCTTGAGTAGCACCTCAGGAAGATCACCCTGTCAGAAAACCAACTACCGAGCCAATTCCTCTTGATGTGCCCAACTACCTTCTGACAGTCTTTATTAACCACCTCTGAAAGTGACCGGTCGGCCTCGGGGACCGGGACACAGATCACCTTAAGGAATACAAAACTTTAGATCCGGGACTCTGGGATCTAAGAACTTACGTTCCAAAAGAATAAAGAATACTCAATGTGAGTTTTTCCCTGGCCTTCGGGGAAAGTTTAAGGCTGTTGATTGTCGTTGAAAGCCTGGAGAAGGCGGGAAATGCCATCTTCATCTATCCCTTTCAGGCTAGCCCTTATTTGTTTGGCGACTTCAAATTTTTCCCCCAGGTCTGGAACATTTTCTTTAAATTCATCTGCCATCCTTGCTGCGTCATGGCCCTTAAGTATTATTTTGGTCAATTTTGCCATCTGGGCCCCATCTATCCCCTCCGGGGATTGATACCGGGAGTTCATCATTTCATCAAAACTCCCCAAAACTGAATCTTCGGGGGTGTATGTATCTGTACTAAGGGGATCAACCCCGACAATCTTTATTACATAAGAATTGTATAAATTAGAAGGATATTTTACAGCGTTTACCTTCTCTTGCAAGGCCTCTACCAGTTGCTTGGTTACCTCCAATGTGAGGTCAAGTCTGGCATGCTGAGTCCTTACAAAATCAAATGATTTTTCACCCATAATTCTGGATTCAGAAACTATATCTTCTCCCAAGGTGAGGACCTCTTCGAGCTCCACCTTCCACGCTTGGTAATTTTCAGTGTCACTCTCCCACTGCTTAATAAGTGCTTCCACTTGATGAATGACTTGCCGGGCTAAGTATAAATCTGGGAGAGTGGACGCCAGGAAATGCTGGGTGTTTCCTATCTGCAGGGAGACCTATTTTTCCACTGCTTGGGCTTTCTTTTTCATTACTCACAGGGATTCTATGTCACTCTATGGTAATTCTTCTGCTGTGGAGGTCTCCAGAGGAGTGGCATTGATGGGGCGGGCCAACTCAGTGAGCAACCCCATGAGGTTTGCATTCTTTTCTTTCTCCGCTTTGAGCCTCTGGGCCTCCTTTTCATATCGGTCCTCTACTGTCCTTGTTGCTTCCTTCAACAAATCTACCTCATCCTGCTTTACCCTTTTTCCTAGGCATACCTTTGCAACATTGTAATCTGCGGGGTCTGCGGTTGCTTCATCAGTGTCCGGGGGAGGAGTTGCCATAACGACAACTGTTTCTCTGCCCAGCCCAGTTCGTAGAGTATGAACTATCCAGGCCTTCTTTGCCTTTGGTGGGGCCTGAGCTAGGGCCATCATTTCAGCCAGGGAGGGAGGAATCACCAGAGTGGACTGAGCCTTTCTCTTTCTTCTCTCTACTAGCCACTGGGGTGGGAGAGGTGGCCTTCCTACCAGAAGTTGTTCTCCCAATTCTCTCTCAATGTCTGGTGGCTATTGCTCTTCTTCAATGTGAACTTCATCTGTTCCCCTTCCTGCCTCAACTTCCTCTACAGCGACGCTCTTTTCAATCTTCATCTCCTTAGCCTGGTCCTGTACATCTAGCATTGGGTCTGGACCCTGGTAGGCTTCCTTGGAGATTTCTTGTTTGAGCTACTCTTCTTCTTGTTCTTCTTCTTCTGCATGGGCCTTTTCTTCTATTGGCACCTTTTTCGGCAGTAGGGGAGGTGTCGGGCAAAGATTTAAAGTTTGGGCCGCTGTGATCACCTGCCCAAAAGAGAATCCCGGGAGTGGCCCTTGGCATGCAGTGGCTGGGGTTACGGTTGCTCCTGAAGGTCCGGGTCTGAGTTCCCCAGCAGATGCCATTTGTTCACTTGGTTGTTGTTGGTCCACTCCCAGACCTTGCATTGCTTGAGCCCCAGAAATAATTTCTGGTTCTGGCTCCTTTTCTTCTACCTGCTTCTCTTGTCCTTGTGTAGGCTCTTATTCTGCAGCTTTTTGCTCTACAGACCCCTGTTCTTTCCCCAGGACCTCTGCCTCTTCTTGTGTGTTGTCCCCCTATAAATTTCTGAAGTCATCGGCTGCAAACACATCAAATTCTTCTTCTGGAGGGGGACTGGCTAGGACTTCCGCAGGCTCTGTTTATTTTTTCAGTTCTGGGGAACTAGAAGAAAGAATCTCTTCTTCTCTAGGGAGGGATGCCACCGGCGTTGGTTCTTCCTTGGGCTATTTTATGTGCTTCCTCTTCCTCCAGGTGACCAGAGGGGGTCCTGCATCTTTTATTACTGCTGCTTCCAGCGGATCCACCCCCGTCGCCTTGACCATTAAGGCTGCCAATAACGGGGAGGAAGGAGGACGAAGAGGTCTTTTCATCAGTGGTGGGGTGGCCAACCTCGTTATTAGTTTCTCTTTCATTTTCTAGGAGGCTACCACCAATTGCCTTATTTGTTCAGTGATGGAGACTTCTTGCATGGAAGGGGTTGTATCTATTCCTTTTCCCTTGTCTGCCCCATGCGAAGAAGTCCCGGCCCCCGGGGTTAATCTTGGTACCGGTGGTGGTCTTATCTTTGGCACCGGCTGGGCTGCTCAGTGGGTACTCCCGGGACACACCTTTTTGAAGTAGGCGTGGCTTCGCTCGACCACCTCGTGAGTGAAGTCTTCAATTGTGGGCCCTTCCTGGGCGTCCCAATTTACTGGTGAAAGGGCTCTCTTGTCTATCCACTTTTCTTTGTACTGGGGTCCTCAGTGGGGGCGGCGTCTGAGAAGTCAGCTGGGAATTTGTGGAGCCGGAGCTTCTGCATCATTCTAGCTTTCATTCTGACATAGTGCCTGCTCCACACCTCCACATCATCTTGGCAATTTTCCTAGAAGTCCTCCATATGTATTCGATGGGGATCCGAAGCCTGGGGTAGTGCCATTGCAATTCGGCCATGCAGATCAAAATTCTTCCATGCCAGATAGAATTCTTGCAAGTTGTAACTCTTCAGCTCATTATTTGCCTCCTTCACGGTGGCCAGACTGCATGTGTAGTTCCCACAGGAGATTAGGAATCAGATGTTGGGGACCTTCTTGAGGGCCAAGAAGGCGTGCAGCTCTATTATTTGCCAACAATATTCCAGCAGCACAATCTTGTCCCCACAATGCCTGGGCAACAAGTAGGATTTCTCAGAGAAGCCGGCGACCCTAATGTATGAGTGCTGTTGGAACTGAATATAGTAGTGTCCATAACTACTAACCAATTTCATCGCCTCAGTGGACAGGTGGTATCTGGCATCCCAGGTTGGTGTAAGCAGATGGTAGTAAATGAACACGTCATTTACTCGACATAAATTGGGGAAACTGGCTTCCCATTGAATTTGTGGGAAATGGTCCCATGGTGCCTTTTGTCCTGGGCCAATCCCGAGTACCCCGTCAGTGAGCAGGCCATTGGAATGGGGCCTCTGCTGCGCTAGGACCCAGAAAACATAAGAAGACATGTAGAACTTCTTGTTTTGGTCCAGTTATCGGAACCCAGAATCGACATGATTGGAAATTATGGTGGCCCAGTCAAAGAATCCTTCCTTGGTGGCGATGCAAAGGAGGAAATAGTACATTCATTTTGCAAATTCTTGGGCGGAGGGTTTTTTGAAGACCTGGGCCAATGCTATCATCCCCATCTGGATGCTCTCTTTGAATTCAGAGTGGGGAATCTCTATCTTCATTCTTTTTGGGTCCCTCTTTGGGACCTTGAGCCAATGGGTATTCATGTATACCCAGGTAGCATCCTCTAGTTGTGTAAATTGCTTCAAGGCATTAGTCCTTGTGACCACTGAGGCCTTGGCAAATTGTGGGATCCCCAGGCCCGCTTGGAAGGTGACTGGGTCGAGAGACACCAGTGGAGTCGGGTATCCTGTGGGCTTCACGGTTGCGAGCATGATGGCCTAGACAAAAGAGTTGTAGTTGGCAGCCAGTGTTAAGATAAGCTCTAGAGATTGCATGGAGCATGGGAAGCAAGCTGCCTAGAGGATTTTAGAGTTTCCAAAGTTGATCGCCAATAGATCTCTAGCCTGTCGCTGGATGTGCATGATTTTTACCAAGGCCTGCATTTCTGCCCAAGTCCCGACACTGGTGTCGGTCATCATTTTTACCTTGGACTCAATCTTTGAGCCCACAATCTCATTATCTTGTACAAACTTCATGGTGAGGGGCAGCTTTGCTAGGGCCCTCTCCATCTTTGACTTTGCGGTGGCCCTAGTCTCCATTGCGGTTGGTAGTTCTGGACTTCCAGGAGGAGATGATGCGGATGCTTTAGACATGTTTGGAATATTAAGTCTGGGAACCTATGAGACAAGACAACCATCAGAACATGTTTACCAAAATAATTATTCTAGAGTCCGGAGAACTCACCACCGTTATGTTTTCTTTCCTGAAAAGTTAGTATCATGCAGAGGAGACTGAAAAGAAAGACATTGTAAACTTTAGATATCATTAAACATCTGGGTCTAGGTAATTTTATCACACTTGTCAAAGACACAGGATGGAAGGTGGCAAGAGGTCCAAGGCCCAAAGAAATGACCGTTAGCAAAGATGAATGGAAAAGCAAGTTGTCAAGCCCACGTGGGTGCCACGTGCGTTGGTATTAAATGGATGTGATGGCGATGACGGTGGAGCCAACTGTCCAAACATGTGAAAAGGGAAAGCCACTTGGCTGGAAGTAATTGCGCACATGGGAAATAAATAAGGCTCTGATAGCCTTCATGGAGGAGAGAGAAAATTGCCTGTTTGAAACCAGTTGAGAGCCGAGTTTCAAATAGGTGGTTTTCTACCTCGAAGCGAGTTTGAAGGCAAAAACCAGAAGCAGGGGCGACTTGACCAGCTAGCCAAGCCACCTTAAAGGATATACATAGAGCCAAGGGATATACATATGGAAATGAGGAGATATATACAAGGGTTACATACAGCTATGCACATATATACATGAATATACACACGGGATGACTCCTGCGGGAAAAACCAAAAAAAGTAGAATGCATATATACAACCATTTACAATATTTACATCATTTACAGACTTTACAAACAAACAAACTCTACATAGAGGGTGAACAACCCTCTGGCAGAGCTGACCCACCAACAGGTGGCAAAACCAGAAGACCACAGACCAGACAAGACAGAGAAGCAAAACAAAACAAAAACAAACAAAACCAAGCAAACCCAAAGAAAACTAGAAAGTGGAAGCAAAACAAAGAGGAGGGAAGGGAGAAACACCAACCGGAGAACATAGAAGGTGGAGTTAAAGGAAGGATTACCAAGGGAACTCTACAACAACCTGAGTCATAAAATTGTCAGAATCACCACCACGAAGCGCTTGCACTTGCCTGAGAATGACAGAAGGTGTTAAGCTTTGATTATTACTAACTCTCTACAAATTCTCTGCTAATCGCTTTGAAATCACTCTTTAATTTTTTCTAAGTGCTTGAAGGTTTTAATCGCGGTAAGTGTGAAAATGACAGGTAAGTTCTATTTATACCCACGGTAAAAAATTAATCCTCATCCTCCCAGGGATCTTAGGTTAGGCGAAACCTCCAGACTCTGGGCCCAAGAATTCCTTGTGATGATATTCTTGAGAACATCATGGCGAAGAATATCAGAGTTCAGAATCCGATTCTCACCGAAAGACAACCTCTGGGACCGGAGTCCCGGAAGAGAAAACCAAACCAAGAAAATAACACACCGGGGAAGAAAACCCTGGAGAAAGAAAGAAGAAAGAAAAAGAAAGACAAGGCAAAACCGCAAGCAAAAGCAAACCAAAGCAAAAAAAAGGGGGACCCAACATTTTGCACACAAAATGTAGGGATGGGGATGTAGGGCACAACACCTTCCATCCAATATTTTCCATAGTGTATATGTTACATTCTTTCCAATATGCATAGCATCAAACAAATGCACGATTAGGAGATCCTTGTAGTACAACAACCTACTAAATTGACTAGGATAACTTTTTATTCCTCTAAAAAGTTGGTCATTGATGCCTTGATGACCTTCACAAGCATCAGTTACATCATTAATTAGTAAATAAAAGATAATATCAAAATTTAAATTTCAAACAAAAATCATCAAATGGAATGACTTTACCTTGGCAATTTAGTCTATTGTATTCCAACTTCCATAGGTGAGGTGTCATTCTTTGTGGCCTTGATGTTGTCTCTTCTTTCCCATTAAAAAGATGTTTTTCAATAATTTGATACTTATGATTATTGTGGAGAAAGTGCCTAAACTCATCGAAAACTTGCTTTCCTAAACCTCTTGAATGACGAGATTTCATCTTCAGAACACAAACGGGACATGCAAATTTACCCTTTGTTTGAAGACCTAAAAGATCATGTACAATTGGATCATTTACAATTATCATGCGCAACTTAAACATACAGCAATAATGTGTAACCACTATAACATACCAAAAATATGTGACCTTAA
>MU224298.1:2140314-2152778 GCA_018584345.1 Thuja plicata
ATTCATTAACACACTGGTTATAAGGTAACCATCTAGTTGTTTGCAAGTTTCTCTCAAGGAGAGGATTAAATTTTGTGAATAATTTCAGGAAGCATACTATTTAGTTAAGGATCTGATACAGGGGTTTAGGGGTGACAAGATAGTCTATAAGGCAGGTTATCCTAATTGTTTGAGCTGTAAGGCAGTTCAGTGTATTTGGTTTATGTCATTTCTTTGCTTACTATTGACTCTGCAGCCCAAAGGATAGGCACTGGTTCAGGAAGCTATTTTGAATATCTATCTATGTTACATATGTTCTAAGTTTTCAAACTACCAAATCAAATTTTAAATACTCTGTTACCAAGAACACATAAGCAAACTTGTTTAAAGGACCTCTGTCAGCAGGACATAGTCCATGTTATTGATTCCTTCAAGAGAGAATCACTTAGGTTAACCCTCCTACAAAGAAAAGGAAGAAGGATTGAAATCCTTATATCACTGGTTTCTTGTCATATAAAAGATCATGGTTTATATGGTTATATCCTGTATATGATTATGCTTGATTATTTACAAGGTATTTTATGAGATTGTTCAATAGAGATACATGACAAATCAGTGTCCACATTAATAAATACTGTGTTATCAGTCATCTTATAAGGTAAAACCTTCCTGAGCATATGTGGAGCTCAAAAATGAAGAAGGATATTGTCTAATCCTTAGCAATTAGGATTTTCTTGTCTCTGAACTGTGAATCAGGATTAAGAGGTAACAAGATTCAAATAAGTGTTTCAAGCAGTATAGTTCATACAAGAAAAATCCCTAACACATTACAGAATGAATATAGCCTTTTATTGGTACATTGATACAAAAGGTTTCAAAAGAGGTGCCAAGAAACTTTTGACACCAACTATCCCAATTACTAAAGAACACCAACTATGTGAAGAAGAGGATCTTATTAGGAACATCCTTGAAGATGATGGGATTTCAAGCAGAACAAAATAAGTATGAAGATTTGATGAATTTAGAGCAACAACTCAAGAAGAAAGGGATCCCATTTGGAGGTTATTTCCCAGGTATGACCTATTTAGAAAGATTAGATAGGATGATTGAGTCTTATGAGACTCTATGCAATCAGCTGGAAGAGAAAATTGAGGATAAGGATAGAGGTCTAAATAAGCAATCTTCCTCAGAATATAGTAGCAGTTACTCAATACACAACCCACCACCAATGGATCAGCCACCTCAAACTAAGGAAAACATAATTGACCTAACACAAGGACATGAGGCTGAGGTATTTGTTGAACCTCCAATGAAAAAACAAAAGGTGGAAACAGGGGAGACTTTTGTTGTCAAGACACAGAAGAAGAAAATGGATAAAGTGAGTGCACTATTCACAGGGACAAGTGCCTATGATCACCAATTGAGAAAGGTCATAAGAGAAAGAAAAATGAAGAGAGAAGACACAGATGATACGATTGAGATGCCTCTCTTATTGTGTCAAGATGAAAGAGAGTTGCATCAGGAATAATTCTAGAAGGATGATCAATTCATAAAAACCAAGGAATTCAAGGATTTTCTTATATGGGCCAAGAAACAAGTTGGGGCATAGTTGAAATTGGAAGGAGGAGAAGCCATAACAACTAAAGCTTTATAGGCTCTCCAAGAATATGATCTAGAATCAGAGAACATGACCCCCAATGAGGTTGGAAAATTAGTGAAGTCTAGTGGCATGTTACTTGTAGAAGGATGTGACATGGCTTTAGCCTTCATCATAGACCAAATCAAAAGGCAACCAAATATCAAGTTTTCATCAAAGACACAAGTAGGGGAGATTATTAAGGGATGTGGTTATGATGAAAAAACTCAAACCCTAGCTTTGTGGGCTATAGCTCCAAAAAAACAAAATCCATCACTAATAAATGTACGAGAGAAGATGGAAGGGGATAAAATAATTTGGTCTGTCCATAATACAGGGGATCTATAAATTTCATAGGCCCTAACCCACTTTGCTCATTTGAATGAAGAAAAAGCTGTGAAAATGTCCAATAGGCATCAAAAGTTATTTGATTAAAAAATTCTCGTTGTGAAGGATAGAGAGATGGGTTTGATAAAAAATAGTGCTATGTAGAAAATATTTTCATATCTAACTCATAAGCTACAAGAGATACCTAAACCTACTCCTGCTGAACCAAAATAAGCTGAAGATGCACATGTACAAACAAAGGATGTAGGGGATGCTCAGAAGGAAATATAGAAGAGAGATGTAGAGAAGAATAGTGTAGTTTTAGAATCCTTTATGAACATCTTACATCATAGAATTAATATTTTAAAAGATAAAGTTGACTTAGTGCATGGAGCCTACAATAAGGTGCATGGCCTACAAGTAGAGGTAACTAGTTTTGTATCAATATTGAACACCTATTTTGGGACTTGGTCAGTTAGGAATAGTTTATTTGAAAGGTTAGCATCCCTATAGCCCCTTAGGGCTGACCTACCAGAGATTATCACACAAGTAGGTGATGAAATAGAACAAATTGGGGTAACCTTGTCCTTTTTCAAGGGCAAGGCAAATCAGATAGAAACCAAATTGAATATGTTTGGGTCTGATTACAATACATTTATTCCTTCTATAAGGTCAGAAGACAATCAAATCAAAGTAGTGGAGATATGGAGGAATGAATTTGATTCATTATTGCCTAGTAAAGAAGCATTTCTTTTCTGACAGTAAAGAATTAGATATGGAAAGGTTTAATAAAACCTTGGATGAGGCATTTAAGGCCGAGATAAATTTAAACAAATTTGTAACAGATGTCAAAAGCATAATAGATGCTAGATGGGAGAGGCAAAAGGCACAACTAGAAATTAGTCAAAGCTTTAATTTTCCTATAGAGGAAGATGTAGGAGCATTGGATGTTCTTACAAAGCCCAAGAAAAAGAAGCCTGCAACAACTGACCTTGACATCTTTGATGAAGAGTAGAAGGACACCTGGTACCTAATCTTTGAGCATAGGGAGGTGTATAGTCAAAAAATGGAATCACTTACATTGTATATTTGTTCAACCTTCTGAGTAAATGGTTTGGGGTCATGTCAGGTGCCTTGAATAGGTCCCTGACTTGGATCTAGCTTTTTCCCCATGTTCTGCCTCATTTCCACTTTTTCCAGCTCATTTTTGACACTCCATACTGCAAAACTAGGACTTTGACCTCAAGGTCAAGGTTGACCATTTTGGGGCAAGGTTGACCTTGACCTTGACCTAGGTTAGAATCGCCCTTTTTCTGACTTGGGGTTCAAATTTTAGAATTCTAGGGTTTCCAGATGTCGGGCTTTGGAAAGAGTTAATTCTCACTTTTGGGTTGGCTATTTTGGTCTTCGGAACAACAAATCTTAAATTATATATAATATAGGTCCTCTTCTAGGGTTATAGGTCTAATTGGAATTTAATTCTCCTATGTAGGCCTCTCTAGAAGATTGTGCCCTATTTTCATATACAAGGAAGCTTTCTCCTCTCATTTTCTCTAACCATGATCAAGAACCATAAGCTAAGACTTGAACTATAAGAAAGAGAAATCTAAGACAAAGACTTGAAGAGTGAGATCCAAAGGTGAATAAGTAAGATTTGAAGCAAGCCAAGTATCCATTGAAGCATTCATCCATTCTCAAGCATTCAAGCACTTCTCAAGCACTCATTTCATCAAGGAGATCCATTGGTGGCCATTGAAGGATTCAAGATCCATGGAGCCATCTTGTCGAAGATTTCTCCATCCATATTCCTCCAAGCCTCTTCCTATTCAAAGAACCATTTAAGATTGGTGTTGAAGATCTAAAAGGAATTGATTTGAGACATCCTACCTTTTAAATCCTACATTCTACATTCTACATCCATTTGGTGTGTTAGGGATTTTTCTTGTATGAATCACAGTGCTTGAAATTACTACTTGAACACCATGCTTTCTAATACTGATTCAGAGACAAGAAAAGCCTAATTTCTAAGGACTGGATAAGGTCCTTCTTCATTTTTGAGTTCCACATATACTCAGGCCGATTTTACCTCTTATGATTGTTGTTTACATAGTATGTTATAGTGTGGACACTGATTTTCTATGTATCTTTGTTAAATCAACTTATAAATCACCTTGCAAATGACCACGCATAACCATACAAACCATGGTTGTAAGCATAAAAAGAACCAGTGATACAAGGATTTTCATCCTTCTTCCTTTTATAGTAGGAGGGATAACCTAATGATTCACTCTCTAAGGAATCACTAAAATAGACACTATCCTGCTGACATAGGTCCTTACTGAGTTTAGCTTATCTGTTCTAAGTAACAATAGTGTTTTGATTAAATTGGTTTTGATACCTTGAAATGACTTGGACAATAATGGGTTATCAGACTGATTTCTGAACCAGTGCCTATCCTTTGGGCTATCGAGTCGAATAAACTAAGATCTCATAGAAACAAAATATAGTAAGCTACCTTACAACCCACATGCAATTCAGATAAGTTGCCTTACAAAATACGCTCTTACCTCTAAACAATTGTATCAAATCCTTAAAAAAAGTAGTATGCTCCTTCAAACTACTCACAAAAATTAGTTCTTTCCTCAAAAGAAACTTGCAAGCAATTAGATAGTTACCTAATAACCAAAATGCTTCAGAATGCCTTGCAAACTTAACATAAAAGAGCATACACAGAGAATAAAGAGACAACAATTGAAGAGAGTAAAATTGCGCCGTATTTTATTTATATGATCCAGCTTCCATACATGCAAGATCTTGAACTTCAAAAGAAAGACAGAAATTCAGAACATATGAATTCTATAATATATTTTCTCTTCTCCAAAGAATTCCAACATCAAAGACGCTTTACAATTAAAACTCTTTTTCTATATATAGGTTTTTGACCATCTTGGAATCCCTTAAGGATGCAACAAGCTTTAGATGGTCATAGAAAACCTAACCCTAAAGTATAAAAGAAAGAAGAAGCGATGGAGTGACCGAGCTAAAAGATGGAAATAGATATTTTTTTCTTCTGCCGATCTGGCGACTACAATCAGATTTGCATAGATGGTAGCTAGTAGTATTTATGTTGAGTCTGGATAGCTGTGCTTGCATACTCACCTAAATTCTCCTTTTGCAATAACTATCCCTTTTGTCTTGAACAGTGCAGTGCCAAGTGTTCACCTTACTCATCGTCCAAGATTTCTTCTTCTACTACAGGCTTCTTTTTCTTGGGTGTAGTCATCACTTTCCAAGCTTTCACTTCATCATCCGATGGCCACTTGAAGTCCTGAGTACTCTGTACTTGCACCTTTTGTCCATCCCATCTAGCATCAGTGATGTTTTTGACATCAAGTAGAAATTTGTTGATATCAGTCTCTGCTTTGAAGGCTTCATCCAATATTTTATTGAATCCCTCTATATCAACATCTGCTTCCCAAAAGAAATGCCT
This sequence comes from Thuja plicata, assembly GCA_018584345.1. Classification (NCBI taxonomy): domain Eukaryota; kingdom Viridiplantae; phylum Streptophyta; class Pinopsida; order Cupressales; family Cupressaceae; genus Thuja; species Thuja plicata. Next base: position 2,145,747 of record MU224298.1, read on the forward strand.
CATCACTAGGCATCTTGGTGTCAAATTCACTCTTCCAGGCATCCTCGGGTGAAATATCCTCATTTTCAGGATCGTAATTCTGTAAAGCCACTCGGGCTTCATCTGTTATTGTCTCTTTTCCATCCACAGTCAATTGGGATCTAAGCTGCTCTGTTTTATGCCATCTTAGGAAGTTTTTAAACTCCTTTGTTTTAATAAAGCTATCAGCATCTAGGAATTTTTCTTGATGAAGCAATCTTTCATCAACACAGGCCTTGAGTGGTATCTCAACTTCATCATCTAGGTTAGGCTATTGTTTCTTGCCTTCCCTGATTGCTTTTCTCAGGTTATGATCATATAACCTAGTGCCAGGTACTAAGGCTTTAGCCTTATCTTTTTTCTTGCTTTGTCCTTCCAGTGAAGGCTGCCCTACTTCCAATTTCAGCCTCTTTGCAGTAGGCTCCTCTACATCATCAGGCTGGGTAGCAACTGTCAGATCTATAATGTGACCCTCTGCTCCATGCAACTATGGAATCTCAGCCATTTCTTTCTTTGAGGCTTGTTGTGGTGAAGGATACATAGTAGGACATGCATAATCACTGTCACTACCACTATCATATTCTGACTCTGAGTGTTCAGGTGTCTAAGCACCTTTTTTGTCCAGGACTGTATCCAGTTTCTCTATAAGCACATAATAGTTTTTTATCATGGCCTTGATCCTGTCAAAATATGGGAGATCAGGGTAAAAACCCCCAAAAGACAACCCATTTATTTTTATTTGCTTCTCTAGTTTTAGCAACTCCTGGATTCTCAGTGTTCTAGTATGGATATCATCTTCATCTAAGATGTTCCTTGTTGCATCTTCTTCTATGCACTCATAGTGGACATTCATATTAGGGATTGTACATGTATATAATTTCCTAACCCCTGCCATGAAATCCTTTGGATCAATGTATCTATAAGGCGTTGCCCCCATCCTGTATTTCTCCAACCATTGACCCACTACATCAATGACATTCTTGGCAATTGTAAAGTTGCAAATTTTGAATTGCCTAGGGGTTATAGTCCCCTTCTTGTGTGGTGCAAAGTTCTCATTATCTGTTAACAATAACTGCCATATGAATTCCATTGTAGCCACTCTTGCAGGCACATGATATGGTAATAAATGAGGTGGGTGAATACACCCATATACCCTGATAATGGTATAATTCTCCTCCAAGAAGAAATCACCCCAATTATGCTTTCGAGGCCAACTATCTGTATATTCACATGGTCTAAGGAGTTGTATAACCTTCAATGGGACCCTAGTCCTGCTTGTTCCCAAACTTTGTACAATTGGATACACAATCCAATTCTGAAAAGAACAGTAGTCACACTCCCTAGAAGTGTAATTGCAAACCCTCACCCAAAATTGGATAGGATTTGGTGCTGATTGGTAGAATCTCTGGGGAGTTAAATTATTAACATCCATGATTACAAAATTGAAATACAAAAGGAGATGCATTAGGATTGAGTAATGCAAAAATTTAGGTTCCTTCTCCTTTGGATTCTTTAGTATTTTATGGGTTGCAATGAAACCCTCATGCATTTCATCAATTATGTGTTGTATATAATCATAACTGGTGCTTGAGTGCACCTCTTGTAAGTCTAGAACCATCATTAGGATACCAGCATTGATTTTCTCTGCATCTCCATCTATCCCTAGCACTCTACATAGGACATATGAGATATACTTAATGTAGAAGTGCAGATCCTTGTAATAATATGGATTTGGGTCAGCTATAGGATCTAAGTACTTTCTCACTTCTTTCAACATGTGTTTCTGCAATAAGCCTTTAGAAATAGCAGGCTTCGAACTATACCTCTTCTCCTGCTTTGTCATGTCAATTTTAGTAGACATGGTAGTAAATAAGCCAAAAGCCTACATGAATGAATTCCTATTAAAAATTAAAAGGGCAGTGCCATCATCCCTTTTGATGGTCTTTGTCAAAACATCATAGTGATTGGCTAGGTCTAAGAATAGGTCTACATCTAGGAAGACATCAGGAACACGTAACCTAGCTAAACCACAAGTCCAAGGGTTTCATACTGGGATGGGCTTATCAGAATTCTTATAGAAATAATTGAAAAGGCAGAAACCTGTTGTCCCCGAAGTCACAGCATCTTGAATGTCTTTGTATTCATCAAGGAGAACATTAGCATTAGCCTTCTTATTCTGCGTTGAACCAGGCATGAGACGGAGAAATTCATCAGAAAAAATTGCCTTTGCTTTCTGTTCCTCTTCAATCCCTCCACTTGTCGAAGCAACACTCATAGCCCCACTCATACTTGTAACATCTTAAATCTCTTACTCCTTACTGCTATTGAAACAAGTATACCTCAGAGATCAGCTGACCGTCCTATGCACAATTTCCTAAATTTAGAACTCTTTGATCAACTTTGGAAACACTGCAAATTGAGATAAATACCTCTTTTCTGAGAACTTAACAACTTGGGCTCTGAAAACTGAAAGAACAATGAATGAAAATGAATGCACCATCAACTCCTTATAGCCATCATTCAGAGTACACTACTCATAATTTGGAAACATCAATTCTGTCATTAATTCGACATACTGTGAACTTGAATGAAAACCTAGCCGTAGTTCCACGAGCTTGACAGGAAATCAAGTTTTGAAAGTGAATCCTTGGAACAATCATACATCATTCAAAAGAGCTGACATGTCACATTGTGATTTGTTAACTGTCTTACATCTCAGCTACTCTTTTTTCACAATAATCAAAATAGAAGCCTGTGATTGGTTACCGAGTGATTCATACTGTCACATCACAAACTGTCACCATTTTTTAGATTTCGGGATCAGGCGACTGCACGACCGCATAAAGTCTCTCTGTCATGGGCCTTTGTCACTAATCCATGGTTTATCTTGAGACATAGCGACAATGCATTTTCTTACCTTTGGCTGACCCAAGTCGCGATCTGGCGATCATGTGACACAACTGAAATCATGGTCGCACACAGTTAAGACTAACTCATTATTCTTTCTGAGACCTTGTGACTAACCATTGCGCTTAACTTCTTATGGTTACCTCCTAGTCACCGAGTGTTTCTATTTCATGGCAAGACTATGCGACCACACTTAGTCACCCGATCATGGAATACAAGTCCTAAATGTTTAACTTTACCATAACAGGTTATATGCGCCCCTTTTTCCACTTCTGACGACTGCGCGACATACCTTAATCACCAAGTCAGGAGGACTTATCCCTTTGGGAACTTTTCTTCTCATAATTCGCAACCACCGTTAGATCCTCTGATCTCTTTATCCTACGGTCGTCGCTCAATCGTCAAATATTTATGCATACCCTTAAATATTTCTCATACATCGCGACAGAAAGGAAAGTACTTAGTCTCATTGTCGCTGAGTCTATTTTCTACTTCTGGAAACCATGCGATAATTATTTAATAGCTACTCGCCTTATGAAACATGTCACATAGTCATTTGTTCACTTACTGCATAATGGAGAACCAAGTCATCATCTTGTTCTGGCGACATCCCGACTATACTTTACTGTAAACCTCAGATGCTCAGTCGCAAAGTCTCGGTCAAAATATCTTGACCGCTGTTCCATCTCAAGACCTCGTGACTGAAGGCCTTGCTTAACTTTTTAACTTTGGATTCATTTGGAAATAAAGCGACATGAAGTAATCACAAAGTTTGAAGACATTTTGATAACTGTTGAGAATTTCCTGCGATTACCTGACTAAGCAGTGGGTCCCTTCTACATAAAGCTTTATAACATAGTTATCCTGTGACTACCCAACATGAAAAAATCACTGAGTCTTGTAATGCCAAAGGAATATGCTAAACTTGAATGAGACCACGCGACAAAATAAAAATGCGAAGTCGGGAAGACTTACGGAATATTCTCTTGGAGTAATGCGACAAAGTAATTTAATTAAAAAACATGCCTTAAGTGGATAGAAAAAGTAACACCGAAATATAACGACATGACCTAGGGTTTATTTTTTAACGTTTAACACTTGGAAAGCGTAGGGTTTTTAGGGTTTTGCAAAATGAGTTAGGTTTAGACTTGAAAACCTGAAAACTTGACACAGGTAAGGCCACAAGGAACGAGAGATAGCTGATTTGAAACCACCAGATCACAGAGAAAAGGACAGGGAACCAGGAAAACTGCCAAAACAAGAAATACAACCAATAGTGGCTCTAATGAGGATTGGCTAAACAGAGTTTATGACAAAGAACCACAGAATCTCTGGTTGCAGACCACCTTAACAACGGAGCAAAACCCTAAAACAGAAAGGGAAATATGTACAGAACTTAAAAACAAGGGACAAGGAAAAGAACATATAATACATACTTACATGTGCACTTTGAACTCTTACTCAAAGAAAGGCTTCAAAAACTGCCCATGCACAGGCAATTCAAAAAGATCTCCTTCCATATTTTTCAACCAATATGAGTCTTTGCCAAATTTTTCTTCAATGATAAATGGTCCTAGCCATAAAGACTCAAACTTCTTATGCTTGCCTTTATCCTCTGTCCTTGCATTCCATTGGAGAACTAAATCATCAATTTGGAACTTTCTCTTAGTAGCCCTCCTGTCAAAAAGATATTTCATTTTTTGCTGTAGCTTCACATTTTCTCTCTGACTATTTCTCCTTATTTCATCTAATTCCATCAGCTGCATCACTCTATTTTGCATATTGTCAGAGACATATAAATGTTCCTTTTGTATGAATTGGCAAATGGGCAATCAATTTTTAATAGGCAATCTCACTTGTAAACCATACACCAACTCAAAAGGAGATTGACCAGTTGCCTTCTTAAGTGTTATCCTATCAGCCCAAAGAGCTAATCTCAATTTTGTATGCCATGTTCTTTTGTTTTGTTCCAGAGTCATCTTCAATAATTTCAATATGCTTTTTTTTCTAGACTCAGATTGTCCATTGGCCTGTGGATGATATGGGGATGAATATGATATTGTAATCCCATATCGTTCACAGAAACTTGTCATTTCTTCTGATCTGAAACTCATAGCATTGTCCATTATTAATTTATTAGGCACTCCAAATCTGGTCAAAATGTTTTCTAATAAAAATTTGGTAACCACCTTACTATTTGCTTTCCTTGTGGGGATAGCCTCAATCCATTTAGTAAAGTAATCTGTGGCAACTAAAATCCAACTGTGCCTTGCACTAGACTTTTCTTGAAATTCACCAATAAAATCAATGCCCCATACAGCAAAAGGAGCTTCAGTACTCACCGGGTTGAGAAACAGAGCACCTGCAAATTTCAATTTATTGGAGAACCTCTGACATGGTTCACATTTCCTAACATGTGTATAAGTATCTTTGAACAAAGTAGGCCAATAATATCCTGCCCTCAAAATCTTATGGGCAGTGGTCTTAGCAGGAAAGTGACCTCCACACTGTCCTTCATGCATTTCAATTAGGACTTTCTCAGCTTGATATATGTCAAGGCATAGCAATAGTACACCATTTTTATCTTTCCAAAACAAATCCCCCTAAATCAAAACATATCTTTGAGCTTGCAATTTCAAACTTCTCTTTTGATTATCAGACAAATGATTAGGACACCTAGAGTTTTTGAGGAAGAAAACAATATCAGTGTAATATGGTTGCCTCTCTATACTAGTAATGGCTTGGTCATGTGCTTCTGTCTGATTTGATTGTACTAAATCTAGATTATCCTCTGTCATAAGTTTGGCCAAGCCTTTACCTCTTACCAATTTGGTGATATTGATTTCTAGATTGAACTCTTGAATTCTTGTAATCCATTTGCATCTCTTACCAGTGACCTCTGACTGTGTAAGAATATCTTTCACTGCTGAATGTGGAACATAGGCCTGCACCTTGGCACACACCAAATAGGGCCTAAAAGACTTCACAACTTTTACCAATTCATATGCTTTCTTTTCTATTATTTCATAGTTAAGTTATGTAGCTTGCAAGGATTTACTATAAAAGGCTATGGGATGTTCAAATTCTTACTCATCTTTCTGAAGCAAAATTGTAGCAATTGTATGAAATGATGCAAATGAAAATAGGGAAAAAGGCCTAGTGTAATCTAGAGATTTCAACACTGGAGTTTTCTGCACTGCCTTCTTTATCCTTTCAAAAGCTTGTTGAGCATCATCACTCAAACAAACTTAGTATCCTTTTTTAGTAATTTCACAATGGGCTTCACAATTTCAGAAAAATTGGCTACAAATCTCCTAAAAAAATTAATCTTTCCTAAGAAATATTGTACACTCTTCAAGCTTCTTGGGGAAACTACCTTCTGAATTGCTTCTACCCTCTCAGGGTCTATTCTTACCCCTTCTCTGGATACAATATGTCCAAGCAATTTTCCTTCGTTAATCGCAAAATGACATTTCTTAGGGTTTAATGAAACACCATATTCCAATGCTTTATTGAAAATTCTACCCAAATGATCACAATGATCATTAGCCCTCTTAGAATATGTAGTTAATTCATCTTGGTAAACAACCATGAATAAATCAATAAACTCTTTAAAAGCAACGTCCATGGCTCTCTGAAAAGTTGCACCTGCATTTATCAAACCAAAAGGCATTCTGATATAAACATATGTTCCCCAAGGAGTAGTAAATGCAGTCTTATATTTCTCTGACTCTTTGACTAGAACTTGGTTGTAACCTAAAAAACCATCCATCATTGACAACAATTCACAACCAGTCACCTTATGCAACATTGCTTCCATATTAGGCAGTGAATAGTTATCTTTTAATGAAGCAATATTGAGATTTCTGAAATCAACACATAACCTGATGTCACCATTTTTCTTTCTAACTGGCACTAGATTTGATACCCATGTTGAATGCCTAATAGGTTGGATTATCCCAGCATCCTTAAGTTTCATTAATTCCTACTGCATTTTAGGAGCCAACAAGGGGTTAATGGGCCTTTGTTTCTGTCTAAATGGCTTGACATCTGATTTCAAAGGAATTTCATGTTGAAAAAGGTCCTCTCTATATGCCTTCAAGTCCT
>MU224298.1:2163947-2177851 GCA_018584345.1 Thuja plicata
TATGTTCTTTCATTTACATTTCAAAAATTAAAAATCAAAATCTTGTGTTTCCTAAATTAGTTCATTTGCATTGCATTGGTGTATGAGCTTTACCACTTCTAGTCCTACTTATAGTATCCCGGTTAGATGAAGCTGCAAACTTATGGGTTACTTTGTTCCTAGGTCTTCCTCTCCTTTCGTTAGGATCCTGGATGACAGTTTTATCACTCATGATTCTAATCTTTCTATGGAGCATAACTCTTCTCACTCATCTCATGATGACAATGATGCTTTAAGAGTTCCTCCTGAACAAGTGCAAAAACTTTAAAACAAACTTGATAAAATGGGAAATTGGATTATTCAAGAAAAATATAATCAAGATTCCATCCAAGCTATAGAGGCTCTTAAGAAAGTCCTTCGTCATAGTTACGAAGGTATTAATCTCTTACGTGGTATCACTCATATTGTGCATTTGAATGTTAAACCTTTAGCACAAGAGGCTCAAGATCTAGGATTCACTCCTCCTATCACTAGTGAGGGACCTTCTTCTATTCCTTTACCTAGAATTCCTACTTACACTCCTCCTTTGATGACTACATCTCTCCCAATTTCATCTATTCCTGTGATTGTTCCACTGGTATCTCTACCTACCTCACAACCTTCATATCATAGTGTTCCTTTTACTTATTCCAATCCCCTTCCAAATGTGGTTCCAAGTGTTCCATCAGTTGTGTCTTCCATTCTAGCCACTTCCTACACTTTTCCTAGTGTTCCCAATATTCATATGCCACCTATGTCTTCTAATGATTCCACAATTATCAGTTTGGCTCAAACTGTGTCATATTTACAACAACTTGCATCCTTAACCCAATCCAAGTTTAGCATTCCTACATGTGACATGGGTAGTCCTTTATCCTTAGAAATTATTCATGATACCGTCCCTCAGCAAGCCGATATGTCTCATCTTGATAATTACAATGGTAAAGGCGATCCTGTTCCTCATGTTAAAACATTTTAAATCCTTTGTAGTGATTATTCTCATGACCATAGGAATTTAGCTAAATTATTTGCTAGGACCTTTCGAGATAAGTCTTTGCAATGGTATTGTTCTTTACCTCCTTATTCTATTGATTATTTTCCTAAACTTTCTAATACATTTATCCAACAATTTCAAAATAACATTCGTCCACAAGTTTCCTTAACTGATTTAATGCATTGTAAACAAAACATTAAGGAAAAATTGACTGATTTTATTGGTAGATTTAAGAATTTGTATGCTCATATTTCTTATCCTATTCCTGATATTGATATTTAGCATATGTTTATTTCAAATTTACAAAAGGATATTAGAGATAAGATTCTGCTTACGGAATTTACCTCTTTTCAACAACTTTGTGCAATACTTCATCATTATCAATTAAAAGTGAGTCAATTTGAGAGAAACACTCCAATGGTTCATGTTCCAGTTGATAAGAGTGACACTACTCCTAATCCTAATAAATTTCATAAACCTAACAACTATATCAAGATTAATAAATAGACGAATGTGGTTTCTAATCAAGTTGTTGTTGCATCCAACAATGCCACTTCTGCATCCACTACTTTTTGTATGAATCATACATTTACTCCTCTCTCTGAATCTTTACATTCTATTATGAATAGGTTGTTAAGTGATAATATGATTACCTTGCCTCCTATTTTACCTCTTCTTCCCACCATTATAGCATCAAAATCCTTTTATTCTAAAGCTTTTTTCCAATACCATTGCCAGAATGGCCATGATACTGAAAAATGTTATTCTCTAAAGCATAAGGTTCAAGACTTAATTGCTTCTAATGCTCTATCTGTTGATAATTTTGATGGTAATGGGAACAAATCTATGTCTCCTCCTAATCAAAACCTTCAAATCTATATGAATCCTTTACCTACACATGATACTAATACCATCGCTCAACCATCCTCTGTGGATATTGTTTACGATTCAAAGATAGAGGATCTTAATCACATTGTTAATCATGTGGAGTGTGTTGTTTCATCTCAACCTACTATTCAAGATCCTTTTCCTCCACTTCAACTTCAAGTTCCACCTAAACCTTAGAAACAAACTAAGGATAAATGACCTCGGGAAATTTCAATTACCTTTGATAATTTTGAGACTATTAAGGCTCCCGATGGTCCCCTTTATATTTATGCTAGGATTTCTAAGATACCTAAATGTGGTTGTCTTGTTGATCCCATATATTTAATAAATGTCATTACTAAGGAAAATATTTTTATGAAAAACCTACAACATGACTATTATGATCCATCAGAAGCATGGATCCAAACTTGCAATGGTTTTCTCTATCCTGCACTTGGTTCTATTAACTTGCCAGTTGAACTTTGTGGAAAATTTGTAGATACTACCTTCATTGTCATTTGTACTTCTAATCAATTTCAAATCAAATTTGGTTTGCCTTGGATAATTGCTATGCATTCTATTGCTTCTCCTATTCATAAATTTCTTAAGTTCATTCATAATGGAGAAGTGAAAATGATTAATCATAGTTTGTATCAACCTTCTATGCCTAGAGATTGTGCTACTGTTGATTTATTTTGGCCTTCATTACCTAATTCATGTCCTCCTTGCCCTTACAACCTTTTTCATTCATATCAAGCCTATAAAAATCACAAGATTATCGAGTTAAGCATGCCTCAGATAGATCTTAACTGTGGTCTTTTTCCCACTCCTTCCATACCTCCTTTATCCATAACTGCTAGCTCTATTACGCAACTTCCCAGTGTCACTTCTCACCCTACTATGAATCCTACCAACCCTCCTATAGAACCTGTGAAGGAATCAGTTGTCATTCCTCCTAGTTCTCAACATGTGTCAAACAAAGAAAAATGTAACAAATCTGCTAATGAACATCGTAAGAAGTGTAGAGCTAATACTAGGGCCCATGCTTCTGTTCTTTGAAATTATTTCGATCAACCTATGCCTGATGTGTTCAAAGAAGTTAATATTCATAATAATGTTGTGATCCTATTCACATCTTAGATCCTATTTTAATTAATCTTGATGAGGAGGATACTCTTGATGATCTTGTTGATCTTAGTGATGAATATGAGACCATTGATCTTGATATCGATTTACCTCATATTCTTTCAACTCAATTGACAATTATACCTAGTATCGAGCAATGCAATTCTCAAGAGGATCCTTGTTTGGAATTGGCTATTATTCCTACTATATTGGATATAGTCCCTCTTGTGAGTTTCCCACCTTCCCTAAATAATATAAATTGAGATGGGGAGAGTAGGCGATGCGCTTGATTGGCTTATCCTTCATGGTAGCACTTTATGTGTTTCATGTTGTACTGTGCTTCTCCTGTAATGTATTTTCTAAATGTTTGTTAGACTCTTTTATACAACCCTTTTTACTTTGTTAGTGCAAGGTGATAAAGGATTCAAACCTATTGTACAATTCCTCTATATGTATCTTTGTTCTTCTATATATTGTTTTCATGTTATGTTGTACTTGTTCTATTATTCGTAAATGTTTTCCTTGTGTAGTCTGCTTAGATCTACAACATGGTAGTAGTGATTCTTTTTGGTATCCATTTTTTGGTCTGAAAAGACTCTTCTTCGTAACTCTTGAGTTTCCTTTCCTCCATTGTGATTGTAGTTCTACTTTCTTTGGGGAATGATGTCAATTCATTTGCAATAATATCATATCTATATATACATATTATCCTATGATCATATTGACCCCATAGTAGGTAGATCCCTTATGTGTTCTTTGTATGTTTATGTGATATTTCCCTTTATTTGTCTTTGTTTGGGGGCATCTCATAGTGGAAACGTAATCAGTAGATTTGTTTATGTTTCTGTTCAAGATATTACTCCTTTTAAAGTGTTAGCAATGACTTTAACGTGGACGCATACACTCTACTCACTTTTTTCACACACGCACTTTCAAAATATTTTCAAAAACTTAAAACCTTTTTCCCTTTATGGATTAAAGACTAATCCTTAACGCATGGATATTTTACATTATAGGATCTCTCAATCCCTCCAGTTTAAATTTACATAGATCTCTTGATCCATCCAGTTTCAATTTACAATATTCTGATCCCTTAAGGTCAAAATGTGTCCTTAAGAATGGATCTCCTTGATGGGTTGACTAGTGAGTAGCCACACTCACTAGGTGGTTCAACTCCATCTTTCTAGTTGCAATGTTTCCTTGTGTGGTTCACAATGGTACATAAGTTCTCATTGGCCAAGGTAATCACACCCTCTGTCTTTTTCTCCTTAACTGGTGATGTCTTTCTTATCATGATCTTAGGGTTGATAAAGACTTAAGTCCCTTGGGGGCTTTAGGATTCCTTTGTCCCTTTTGATTTCAATAAGATTATATGTTCTTTATGATCTCCTTTGCCAAGAGTTTGCGTCGAGTCCATACTCTTGCTAAAGTGGGGGCTAAATGTATAGTCAGAAAATGGAAGAACTTCCATTGTAGACTGGTTTAGCCTTCTGAGTAAGTGTTTTGGGGTCATGTCAAGTGCCTTGAATGGGTCCCTGACTTGGATCTAGATTTTTCCCCCTATTCTACCTCATTTCCACTTTGTCTGGCTCATTTCTGACACTCCATATTGCAAAAATGGGACTTTGACATCAGGGTCAAGGTTGACCTTTCTAGGTCAAGGTTGACCTCAACCTTGACCTAGGTCAAAATCAAATTTTTTCTGACCTAGGGTTCAAATTTCAGAATTCCAGGGTTTCCAAATGTCGGTCTTTGGAAATTGTTAATTCACACTTTCGGGTCGGCTGTTTCAGTCTTCAGAACAACAAATCTTAAATTATATTTAATATAGGTCCTCTTCTAGGGGTATAGGTCTAATTGGAATTTAATTCTCCTATGTAGGATTCTCTAGAATATTTTACCCTAGTTTCATAAATAAAGAAGCTTTCTCCTCTCATTTTCTCTAACCATGATCAAGAAACATAAGGTAAGACTTGAACTATAAGCAAGAGAAATCTAACACAAAGACTTGAAGAGTGAGATTCAAAGGTGAAGAAGAAATATTTGAAGCAAGCCAAGTATCCATTAAAGAATTCATCCATTCTTAAGCATTCAAGCACTTCTCAAGAACTTGTTTCATCAAGGAGATCCATTAGTGGCAATTGAAGGATTCAAGCTCCATGGAGCCCTATTGTTGAAGATTTACTCATCCATATTCCTCAAAGCCTCTTCCTATTCAAAGACCCATTAAAGATTGGTGTTGGAGATCTACAAGCAATTGATTTAAGACATCCTACCTTCTACATTCTACATTCTACATCTATTTGGTGCATGCATACTTGTAGATCCATCGATTTGAATCCGCCATAAGGACTTCTACAAGAAAGGTGAATTTGTCTAGTTACTTTTTTTGTATTTATGAAATTTCAATTATAATTTGAGGCTAATTCCAAAATCAGGGTTTGACCAAGGCAAACCCCTCCCCCCCAAAAAACAAACTATTTTTCTTGCAGGTACAGGTTAGGAACAGTAGATCAGAGTGCAGATTCGGATACCCTTCTCAGCAAACTTTCTGGATCCGGAAACTAGTTTTTCAGTCTGATACTTTTTTGTTCAATTCCAACCTAGGTCAGAATCGGAAATTCTAGGTTAATGGTGACATTGATTTGAGGGTCAAAATTGGAACTTTGTCAGAACAAAAAAATATTTATGGGTTTTGTTTGTTTCTATGTTTCTATTCCAGATTTGGTCTCAGATTTTCCAGAAACTGAGTGTAGACCCCTGAAAATAGCATTCTTCATATCTGCAACATCTCAAGGTTAGTAATTTTCTCCTATCCATTTCAATTAAAGTTAATAATATTTCTAAACCTATCACACATTCAAATATATAAACGGGAATTTAAGATCTTCTTTATTCCTATTTCCAATCGATTGATTCATTTGTGCATTGATCCTTCTTTTGGGGTTAATCAACTTGGGTCCTTCCTTTTTGTATTTAAAAATAAAAGGAACATCTCATTCACCCCTCACATTTTAGTAAACATTCTAATTTTAAGTGTAGCAACATCCATCTTATCCCGCAATAGGTCATCACCTCTATTTCTTATCTTACATTTTAGTAACATTCCAATTTTATACCTTATAGGAGGTTAGTCATCTGAAAGATTAGCTTATATTATCCTATAATGACTGTCACTAAATCTTGCAATAACTATTGGAGGCTATCCAAAATATATTCAGACAAAGGTGCCAGCTAGCAAAATATTTCAAAGATCTGATTTGATTGTAATCCTATTTTGTCCTTCTACCGCTTGGAGTCTTATTGTCTTTCAAGTCTTCTTCTATCTTTTAGGGTTAGGTCTTAAACCATCTAAAGCTTGTTTCATCCTTAATTTTTAAGGATTCGAAGATGGTTTAGACTCTATATATAGTATTTGTATCATTTTGTAAAAGAGGATGAGAGGTGAAATATAATTGCAAGCCAGACTACTCAATTGTGTCTGAGTTTTTTTTGCTCATTTTCTATTGAATGTATTTGAAGAAGTACCAATATTAATAAAATACATTGAAGTTTATGTTCTATATCTTGTATTTTCTCTTTATATTTTTGTTCTATCTCTTGTATGTTTGATTTGCAAGGCATTTTAGATATACCAATTACAAGGTGATTGTGCATTTGCTTGTGAGTTCTTTCAAGGAAGGAGTAATTCTTACAAGTGATCCTAGAGAGATAAGCATTAGTATTAGGATCTAATAAAAAGGGTGAGGGAATGAAAGGATAGTCTATAAATCATTCTATCTAAATTGCATGTATTTACATTAATCTGTTTATTGTGGATTTGCATTTTATATTGACTTTTTTCCCAAGGATTAGGCATTGGTTTAGGGTTTCGCAAGTAGTTGATCATCATCCAATATTTTAAACAAAATCAATCAATTACACTTCAGTTAAAAAGAATATATGCATTTTAAGCAATTGTATTAAGGATACAATTCAGTCTGTTGATTCCTTCAATAGAGAATCATTAGGTTAACCCTCCTAAGTTCAGAGAACTACAAAAGGAAGAAGGATGAGAATCCTTATTACATTACTATTTTCTATTGTTAAATTAATGGTTTGGCTTGTTAAGCTCTGTATCAAATTGATTATAGTCATTTGCATAGTTTTTAATCTATTGATACAATAAAACGCAATTAGGAATCTAGTGAAAGATCTAATCCAATATAAAAAATATTGAACATCAGTAATCATTTGAAGGTACACCTGCCTGAGCCTATGGATTTCAAAGTTCAAGGAGGAATTAGTCCTCAACAATTAGGCTTTCTCTTGCATAAGTTAAATTGGAAATATAAAGAGTAAGCATTCACATTGTGTTAAGAACTTGCAAGAAAAATCCCTAACAAGGAAGACCCCTTATTCTCTAGCACAGTCTCTTCCACTATCACCATTATATTCATGCACTAGATTGGCCCTTCTTTCTCCTTGTGTATTATATCTATTTATGTCTGGACACCTATTAGTGTAGTGGTATGTTTGGTTGCAATTATAGCACTTGATTTGTTCATGTTTCTTTCCCCATTTCTACCTCTACCATTTTTTATTCTTCCTGTATATACACCCCTTGTACTGCTTTCTCCTTGTGTGTTCTCTTTGTTAGACTTTCCTTCAGGTCTATAATTTTTTCCTCTTCCTTCAAAGTTTCCTCTTCCTCTATCATTCTTACCTCTTCCTCTACCACTCAGTTCACTTCTTCTTCTAAACTTCTCTTCAAATTTTAGTGCCAATTGATAGCACTGGTTTACTATGGTAGGGCTTGTCAAACTAATTTTATCTTGAATTGAGATTCTTAGGCCTTGCATATATCTATCAAGAATCACACATTACGGTTCAGTAAGCTTGGATTTCATCACCAATTTTTGAAATTCTTCGGTGTCACTTGAGATATCCATCTCCTTTTGTCTTAGACTGATCCTTTTCTTATTAAGTTGGACTTCATAATCTTCAGGAACATAAGTTTCCCTGAAAAGGGCCACCATTATCTTCCATGTGGTGACTAGATTCTTCCCATTCTTCACCCTATTATCTTTAGTTAAGTTCCACCATGTGATTTTAGAGCCATTAAGCTTGGACTTAGCAATCTTGACCCTTTGATCCTGATGGATGTCTTCACAATCAAAGAAACTATTTAGGGCATCCACCCATTCCATTGCAGCATCAAGGTCCATCTTCCCATTGTATGTAGGCAAATCAAGCTTTTTATCCATGGTTCTCCTCTCCATAGACTATAGAGTCTTCATTAGTATCCTCTATTCTGTAGGACATTCATCTTCTTCCTACTCAAGGGGTTCTTCTTTACTCCCTTCTTCAAAAAATTTAGAGTTACTAATTTTCCTATGAAGCTCTTCCCTAAGATCTTCCATATCTTACCTCATTCACTACATTTCATTGTCTCTTTGTTCATCTTTCCTTTTTCTCTTCTCTCTTAGGTATTTTACTATCTCTGCATTGGTCATTATTGATGACAATCCTCCATCAGATTCTCCTTCCATGGTGTTGGTATACTTTTACCCTAAGGATCTTATATGCTCTAATATCACTTGATGCATAGATCTCCCCAAATCAGGAAACTATGAAGTGGTGTGACTTTACATTTCTTCTTTACACCCAAAATGGCTTGAAAGAGTGCTATACACCTTTGACAAGATCTTTCAATAACCAAAAACTCACTATCCTCCTAGAGGATTCTATGTCTTCTTAGTAGAAACTCCTACTTGACTTTGTCTCAAAATAGGAACCTATATGTTGAATGGGGATGGAAAGGTTCCACACTACTAAAAGGTCTCTAATAGGAGTGGTTTACAAACCCTTAGAATGTCTATGAATTCAGACAACAACTATAGCTTGTAGGCCTTCCTGGCTTGTAGCTCTACGGATGGAGTTTTTAGGACTTAGTTTGAAAATTCCAAAAGGATATACCAAAAAAGGATTAGATCTAGACACCCTTTAATGAGTTATATCGAACCCCAAAAATATGGGCTTCCAAACAGAAAGGAATTTATCAAATACTTACTGTTGTAGTATGCCTAATTAGACCTAATAGGGTTGATTTCTTCTAGAATTATTCACTAGTCTAACTCTACAGATAAGCCACCACTTGGAATGTTAAAAGGGAACCCTAAGAGACCACAATCCACCATCATATTGAATTTTTCCACCCCTAAAGTGCCATTGCTACTTCATTCTTCTCTCAACTACACCAAGCACATAGGGACGCTTGGGCTAGGGCTTGCAAGTAAAAATAGCAAACTCATTCCCCCTCTCACAGGATTAAGGAATTGTAAATTAGATTGACCCTACTTGCATTTCCTTTAGGGGAAAGTAATTCCCACTATGGGAAAGTAAGTTACGAAATGATCTTTGAAGACTACTTATTCAGGGAGGGTTTTTGTGCACCCGAGAAAGATTTGTTTATAACTTTTGACTCTGATATCCTTATTGACTCAAACCAATTTTCAATGAAGATAAGTTTCAATGAAAAAAATTTCATTTAGTGAAAATTAAAATAAGTTCTTAGAATAATCAGTTAAATCCTCAACTGGTGATGAAGTATCATGTTATGCTAAGTGGTTGTGTGTTCTTGGGATCATAGCGATGTTGCAGATCAATGTGGATTGATGAGTTGGCATTTCTATGCTCATGATGATCAAATTTATTGAAGTTGTGCAAGAACATTTGAAAGTGTGTTATGGTTTGACTTTTATTTATCAAATCAAATGTGTGATGAATCTGAAGGCCTACGTAGACTTGAAATTGTAATTTCAAATTGGTAATATGTTTTAGGGTTTAAGGATTGAGTGAGAATGTTGTAATGATGTATTAGGGCATGTTTTAGGCAGCGGACAACTAATGAGATTGAAATATATTTATATGTAAAATGATTTATTATGAGAAGTGTGTGGAAGAGAAAGATCATGAATATAGTTGTGTGATTATAGAGTTTGGATAGTCTGCATACGGAGTAGATATTGAGCTTGAACTGGATCTATACTAGTAGAAGAGGAGTGCTATTTTCTCATATCCCTTTCACTTGAGTATAATCAAGATAAATCCCTTAACAAGGTATACCCTAATAGGTCATATTTGTAAATTATTTAACCAGGTGACTCTTTGATTCGGGTTTGAAATCCCTTGACTGAGTGGCTCCTAACAAGATCTTTCTCTTAACTGAGCATTTGTAAGATCCTAACAAGGCTATGCTCTTAAGTAGACATACTTCATAAGAGTGCACAATTATTTTTGGGTTCTATCACCACACGTGGTTTTTCCCAGTTGGGTTTCTACAAGAAAAATATTGGTTTTATTATGTTGCACACTTGTGAATGTTTATCTTCATTTGTTTGTTTATTCATGCAATGGATGTTAATTGATGCAAGTTATTGAATGTTTGATGAAAATTTTGAATTGTTAGATTACTGATTCATCCCCCCTCAATAATCCTTATCTAATAATACTAACAATTTGTATTAGAGCCTTGGTCTTCTTTGTGCTAAGGCTAACAACTTGAGGAAAAGATCCAATGATGAGGAAGGAACCTCCCAAGTTCTCTAGAGATAACTACCTGGTATGGAGTGACAGAATGAAATTATATCTAAAAGGTATGGGATCAAAATATTGGATGCATGTCACACACAAGTATACCACTCCTACTACAACTATCACTACAGATGAACTGAATCAACAACATGAGAATACTCAAGCACAAGAAGCTATTGTAAGTACCTTAGCTGATATTAATATGTTGTTGTTTGTGGACTTGATACTACCTATGATGTTTGGGAAAATTTGAAACTAATCTATGGAGGAGATATTTTATGTGGAAAAATTTAAGGAATATAAACTTAGAGGAAAGTATGATGACATGAAGATGGTCAAAGGAGAGAACATTGCACAATATGGTCAAAGAATAAAAGAAGTTGTTGGTGCTATTAGAGGTGCTAGTGGAACTATTGAGGAAGATGTTGTGGTAAGTAAAATGTTGAAAACTTTATTTCATGCTTATGCCCTTAGAGTGTTTGTTATAAATGAACTAAGAGTTTTTTATAGTGTTATTATAGATGGACTTATCGGTAAGCTTACTACATTTGAGTTAAATAACTTTGATATTAGTATTCCAAGATTTGAGGTAGGCTCTAAGGCATTGGTGTCTAATGTACCAGCAAGGAAAAGTAAAGAAATAAGTCATGGTTCTGATTACACATTAAGTTACACCTGGGAACTTGAAGCTATCTTGGAAGATGTAAGGAAACAAGGAGAACTTGAAGCACTACTATAAAAGAGATTTCCTAGAGGGATTGGTAAGTACAAAGACAAGCTACCACTGAAATATTTTTCATGTAATAAGATTAGAAATATTGTTTCTAGATGCCCTAATGTTGAATAAAAGGTCAAGTTTATAAATTTTAAGAGTAAAGGGAAGAAATAATGCTATGTTGCAGTTCATGAAGGATTTATCGACGAGGAATCAAAAGATAATGAGGAAGAGGATTTTATATTTGTTATAGGATTCATCAGAAGGCAAAAAGGTATTGGTCTCTCACATGGGACACAATGATGAATGGAATATAGATAGCTGGTTCTCACATCACATGACCAATGACAAGAGTAAGTTAATTAATCTTCATGAGTTTTATAGTGATGGAGTAAGGTTTGGTAACAATACACCTTGTTTGGTCAAAGGAAAAGGCACTATTTCTTTGAATGGTAAGAGTAATAAGGATTATTTTTTTTTGATGGTCTAACACATAATCTGTTGAGTGTGGGTCAGATAAATGATAAAGGTTATAGACTAGAATTAAAAGGAGGTATATGGAAAATAATTGGAAGCTCGGGTGATGAGATTGCTACCAGTAGGCAGACTAGAGGTAATTTATTCCATCTGAATAATATTGTGAATGCTTATTTGGTTGAAAAGGTTGAAGATAGTTTGTAATGGAATAGAAGGTTCTGTCATGTAAATTTTGATAGTTTGATCAAAGTGAGTAAGAAAAACGCAGTTAGGGGATTGCCACAATTAGTCAAGCCAGACACCATGATGTGTAAATAATGTCAGTTGGGTAAGATAACTAGTTCTACTTTCAAAAGAAAGTATTTTTCATCTAAGAGCATACTTGATTTGGTGCATACTGATCTTTGTGGGCCTATGAGACAGAGACATTATCTAGGTGATAGATATTTCATATTGTTTACCAATGATTATTCTAGAATGATGTGGGTAACTTTCTTGAAGGATAAGTCTCATGCATTCCATAAATTCAAAACATTCAAGGCACTGGTTGAGGAGGAATCGGGTAAGAATTTGAAATGTTGAAGGTCTGATAGAGGAGGTGAGTTTACTTCTACAAAATTTGTTAAGTACTATGAAGATAATAAAATCAAGAGACAAATATCTGCACCAAGGACTCCACAACAAAATGGTGTTACAAAAAGGAAGAAAAAAACCATAGTGGATGCTGAAAGAAAATTTTTGATTCAAGGTGAAGTACTGAAAATGTATTGGAAAGAAGAAATTAGTACTACTGTCTACACACTAAACTAGGTGCAAGTAAAGAAAGGAATCAATAAGATACCTTATGAGCTATGGTATGGTCACTCACCTATTGTTAAATATTTCAAAGTCTTTGGAACTATATGTTACATTAAGAGGGATGTTTTTACACGCAAGTTTGACCCAAAAAGTGATGAAGGTATTTTATTGGGTTATTCTACTAAAAGAAAAGCATATAATTGTTTGAATAAGAGAATTAACAAAATGATTGAGAGTGAAAATGTAATGGTGGATGAATACCCTAATAAATGTGGTGATTCAAGAAAGCAAGTGATAGAGGATGATCAGGAGGTCATCTATATTGAACTGGAAGTGCATGAACTAGCAGAACAAAAAAATGTAGAAGAATTTATTCAACCAGTAGAAGAAGAAGCTCTTAGACCTAAACTAGTGAAACCTAGGTATGTAAAGATGAATCATTGTTTTGATCAGATTATAGGTGATAAGAATGCATGTGTTCTAACTAGAAGAAATATTAGAGAAAGTAATTGTTGGATTTCCAAGTATGAGCCCAAGAAAGTGAAGGAAGCAATCAAGGATGAAGATTGGGTAAAAACTATGGAGCAATAACTTGATCCAATTGGGAAGAATGATACTTGGACACTTGTTCCCAGACTTGGAGATAAAAATTTGATTGGTACCAAATGGATTTTTAAGAGAAAATTGAATGGAGATGGAGATGTGACCATAAATAAGGAAAGCCTTGTATGTAAGCTCTATGCACAAGAATAAGGAATAGAATATGGAAACACTTTTTATCCAATGGAAAGATTAGAAGGGGTAAGAATTGTACTTTCTTACGCTGCTTATAAGAAATTCAATTATTTTGAAATGGATGTCGAGTCATCTTTCTTGAATGGAGTTCTTGAAGATGAGGTCTACATAGATCAACCTGATGGTTTTGCATTGAAAAAGGACAAGGAGATGATATGAAATCTACAAAAGGCACTATATGGACTGAAACAAGCCCCAAGGGCATGGTATGAAAGGTTACAATCTTATCTTATTCAAATTGGTTTTAATAGAACAAGTGATGATGGTAAGGTGTACCTAAAAGTTGAAGGAGATAAGTTGTTGATAGCTGAATTATTTTTTGATGATATAATCTTTGGAGGAAATGATGAGATGAGTTTGGCATTTTTTGAAGAGATGATGGAGTTTGAAATCTCAATGATTGGGGAGATCAAATTCTTTATTGGATTGTAGGTTTCACAACTAAAGAATGGTATATATATATATACATATATATATATACATATACATATACATATACATATATATATATATATATATATATATATATGTATATATATA